>JSYW01001128.1:0-49074 GCA_000787475.1 Lentinus polychrous | reverse complement strand
ACAGCCATGGTTACGCTCCATTCGAAATTCAGGTCCTAGTCGCATTGTACACCGTCTGTATGGCCAGCTGTGAACGACGCGCTAGTGACGCCACTCGAAAGGCAGACATTCGTCGAGAGGCCGTATTCCGGAGAGCCACAATGGCATCCCATTCTCAGTCGTCTCTTCGAGGTAACCACCGAGCTCAGGGAGCACTACTCGGCTTTTGGTGGGAATTCTATTTGCTCTGGGACGGTGGAATATCTCAATGCGATGAACCTTGCTTCGATTGATGGTGTGCAAGGAGAAGCCGTTCAAAGCGGAGCTGCAACATTCGTGGATTATCTTAGGTGGAAGGATGGGGCTTGCGAACCGTACTCTCACATTGTTTGGCCTCGGTCGTTGTGCCCGAGGGTTGAAAAAGTCGTCCGGGCACTTCCGTACGTCCCATACCCGCATGAACTTACACTCCGCCTGCACATGCTGAAACACTGAACGTCCAGAGATGCTATACCTGTGCCATCCTCGTTGAAGTGAGCATGGCTAGTCATCTACCAAATGCAAGTTTATACTCATTCAACTTCTCCTTCGCAGTGACCTGCTGTCTTTCTACAAGGAGGAGCTCGCATGCGAAACTGAGAACTACGTTCATCAGTATGCTCGCGCCAATAGCATGACCATCCCTGATGTGTCACGATGTATTGCGGACGCAACGGTGGATCAACACATGGAAGTTCGAAAGCTCCCTGGTGAGGGTCCTGAGAAAGATGCATGGGAAGCGTTTGTATTGGGTGATGTGCGATTCCACGTATATTGCCCTCGATATAGGCTGCAGGAAGTGATCCCGGAGTTCTTCTGACTCATCGACATTCTATCATCGCCTCATATTCAAGCATACTTCGCGATCATGCCGATCTTACAGGATGTATAGGTGAGTGCCCGCGTAATATTTCCACCATCGCCCAAAGCTAGAATCATTCCCCCCGAATCCAGTACTAGGTATACTAGATATGTACCAGTTGCCGTTCTCACCGCGTTTTCGTCAGTTGCATTCTTTAAGTTTCACTCCGTCATTCCGCGGCGCTAGGAGCCATCTGTTCAAACTCACAGCAGCGGGCCCGATGCCCTATCCGGGGCGACAACACAACACACTTACTGAGAGGTGAATTGCTTCAAGAATCGCTTGTCATATTCTGTCACTACTGAGTCACGTACAGTCATTTGTAACAATCTACACATGTTGTCTCTTTCCAGCGCGCTCCGAAGCGTCAGTCCAACAAGCGGTAACCCGGTTCATTCGGAACGTCCAAGAAAGCTGAGCATGGTGCGCGAGCGGTACAGTACCGTGCAGCGCTGCAGCAGCAGCTCCAGTAGCCAGGACGTATGTAGCGCGGTAAGCAATGATTACTTTTGACTGGATGGTTCACTGATGTGCTACTTCCGGTGACTAGACTCTCGCTCGTTGCCGTCACGATACCCACGACGCTGTTCCATCGGGATCGGGGATATTGTGTGGACCAATAGTGCAGGTAGGTATCCCCGGAGGCAACATACAGAAGTATGCGGGATGACGAAGGTGTGCTCTGACTCTGATATTTCTCTAACCCTGTTACACCACCCGAATATCATCGGATGAGAGTGCATGCTGCTCCGTGAGCTTGTCCCCCAAATCAATGTTGTATACCTGATTTCTGCGCGTATATATATCTGCTCCCAAGGAATGCCGACAGCCAGCTCAAATCTAAAGCTGAATTACACCTCACCTGAAACGTCAAGGTCGGTGAGATGCACGGCTCTATTACATCCTTTTCTGACATTTATTTGTCATCACAGATGGACAACATCGCCACGCTTTCTCGCACCGTGATCATGGATTTCTTCCGTAGGATGGACATCGATACTGTCGTTCAGGACGTAGCATCATTCCACCGCGCTAGACCCGGAATCGAAGACGTCGTCAGAGCCACCGTGAAGGAATGGCAATTTCCTCTAACAGCGGTCCAGGTCGAGCCAGCTATACTCTGCGGGATCGACTACGCGCTATACTGTCACGCGTATACTTCTCTAGATTTTCAGATCCTAACCGCTCTGTACACAGTCTGCATGGTCTGCTGTGACGACGCGTTAGTGGATCCAGTTGAGAGGCAAACATTCATCGAAAGACTGTATTCCGGAACCCCGCAGTGGCATCCCGTCCTCAGTCGTCTCTTCGAGATAACCACCAAAATGAGGGAGCACTATTCGGCCTACGGCGGGAACAACATTTGCTCTGGGACGGTGGAATTCCTCAATGCGATGACCCTTGCTTCCATTGACGGCGTGAAAGGAGAAGGGGTTCAAACTGGAGCTGGGAAATTCGTGGATTACCTTCGATGGAAGGATGGGGCTTGCGAGCCGTACGCGCTATTTGTTTGGCCTCAGTCCGCGTGTCCGGATGTTGAGAAAGTCATCCGAGCATTTCCGTATGTCCCAAATGCGTATATCTAAGCAACCTGTTATATGCTGACCCGGAGACCATTGTAGCGATGCTGTACCTATTCCTTCTCTCGTAAAGTCAGCTCGTTATACGTGTTCTCCGTACTTCTATACTGAACAAGAATCTCTTTGCAGTGATCTGCTGTCCTTCTACAAGGAGGAGATCGCAGGCGAAACGGAAAATTACGTCTACCAATACGCACGAGCTAACGATAAGAACATCCCGGACGCGTTACAGTGTATTGCTGACGCGGCTGTGGAATGTAACCTCGAGGTCCGAAGGCTGCTTGGCAGTGGGATTGAGAGGGATGCTTGGGATGAGTACGTCTTGGGTTATGTGCGGTTTCATGTCTATTGCCCTCGATATCGGCTGGAGGAAGTGCTGCCAGACACTTTCTTTTGATCTGGGGTATTGTTTGTGCCTCGGTGTTCGATCCAGAGTTGACGATTTGGGCGATGCGTCGAGCGAATAGACTCTAGAGGCATTCACTGTGGCAGTAGGGAAAACTTCAGTCTTAGTTAGGCTCCTTGGGCGATACGTTACCAACGCAATAATATCACGAATCTTCGGCCATGAGCCGAATCATACGCACTAGTACTCACCCGTCAAATGCACGGTATACAGTCAATGAAACGAATCTATTAGTCTCTGCAGAGCGTCTATCTACCGAGTACCTAGTCACTTGACCGCGTCTCGGCAGCGCGTCACTCTCGCATATTGAAGAACCAAAAACCAGTATTCATTCGCGAACAACCATACAGAGGCGAACAGAAAAGTAGATAATTATCGGCAATGAGTGTGTCGACCGTCAGATGAAGGATGAGAATGATGAAAGATGCCCATTAGATGTCCATATTAGTCTACAACGTGGGGTGGATGAGGAGGAAGAAAACATGATGCGATAGAAGTCATTAGAGGGTGTCGTAACGATTTTGGATGACCGTCTAGATGACCGTCTAGATTCTAGAGGGTATGAATCTCTAGAGTCCGAGATCCTTGAAGAATGCGGCGGTGGATAATGATACATAGGGAAGGGGCATTTTTATGCTGATGAGGGAGCGTTGGCACGAGAAGGGAGCTGAATGCGGCGTTGTTGAGGGTGCTTGGCCTCTTCCGCCTCTTCACGCTCGTACTCCTCGACCATGTTCTTCCATGAGTGGTCCTCGCCCTTTACATAGTATGTCAGCTACCGGTACGAGTATAGCGACAGATAGGAATACGTACTCTGTGTGAGGCGGCCTCTTGGGTCTGACTGTGTGTCAGGATACCGGCTGCGATCAGGACACCGATGGTAAGGCCTTGTGCCCACATACGGGCCTGGACGATTTTCTGCGGGCCAGTCTGGTACCTATCGAACGGAGGTTAGGTCAACAGTCCGAGAAAAAAAACATGAAGTAGACTCACTTATTCCGCCAGACAAGCGCACCAGCAACAGCCATACTGGCTGCCCAGCTACCCAAGATAACCTTGTACTGGTTCTCGGAAGCCCAATGGAAGACCTTGTCCTTCGTGGACATTTGCTCCCACTTGGTAAGCTCGGCCTTCTCCTCACGCTCGAGCTCTCGAGCACCTGCACCAGTCCATGTCGACTTGTCGTACTCGACACCCCGTCGCTCGGCTTGGATAGCGTAGAGGGGTGCTACGACCAATACGACGCCGAGAGCCTTGAGTTGGATGGGGAGTTGTCGGAAGTATGCGAACCTCCGGTGAAGGTAATATGTACCCGGAAGTGAGATGGCGAGACCTGCGACGACACCCTCGATGGCACCGCGGACTGTTGCCCTGTTGTGTGCTTCGAGCTCTTCTTGAGTAGCGATCTAAAAGAAATGAAGGTTTGAGTAAGCGCCTCGATCGAATCCATACGAGGAAGGCAACTGACCTTCATGGTGATTCGAGGTGGTTGTCGAGTTCAGTAAATGAGACTTGTCGATTGGATCTGTTGAGTATGGGGGGAATTCCGCTGGTATTGGTAGTTGCGGAAGATGAGACGATGTTGCTGCAGTGCAAATCCAGTCTGGGTTTATAACCGCCCCAGCGCGCACCACCGGTCAATGGTTGTCCACCACGGCGGAACCACCCGGAAGCTTGCTGACAAGAGTTATCCGGTCCATACCGACTTCTTTGTCACTCCATCAGGCCGGATTAGGAAGGACTGAGCTCCGCGAGACCACAAACGCCCGACTCGGGTTTCAGCACGTGCCATGCGGGGTAAGCAATACCGGCGTCCAAACGGCAATCGTGTGCTCGACGGCTTGTCGACGGCGACTGTGTGCTCGAGGACCGGCGACTGTGTGCTCGAGGACGTGCTCGACGACGACACGAAGACAATTGCGATTATACACCGTCCACAACATGCTGGGTGGTTTAGTCCCCTCGCCGACCATCGACCTTTCGACGCCGAGAAAGACACAGCCCAGAGCAGCGTCCCGACAGCTGTCGGCGACACAAAGCGCGACGGGCTCGGATGCCCAAGTGGCTTCCGCTCTCACTCGTACCGCCGTCGCTCTCGAATATGCGTCCTTGAGATATCCCAAGCACTGTCCCATCGGGATGTACGTCGTGCCCTCTCCCGAGAGCATTCTCATCTGGGACGCCGTCTTTTTCGTTCACCAAGGTAAACAAGCCTCAATGCAGTCATTCCCAGGTCACCTGCAATCAAACGCTCACTAATCCCGCCAACACCTCGGCCCATCCAGGCTACTATGCGGATTCCATTCTCAAGTTCCGCCTCACCTTCCCCCCAAATTACCCCGAACGTCCGCCATCCGTGCAGTTCCTGACCGATGTTTTCCACCCCTTGATTTCGCAGCAGGACGGTGCTTTCAACCTTGCGCCCCGGTTCCGTCCCTGGAAGTGCGTGTGCTTTGTGTCCCTTGCTTTGTATTTTCTTACCAAGGCTCTCTCCCTTGTCGGTTTACCTTACAAGACCCAAGGAACACCATGTGTTCGATGTCCTGCATTGGATCAAGGCTGCCTTTAAGAAACACGCCTTGGATGAAATCAAGGAAGTCGACTGTCTGAACAAGGAGGCTTTCCGATTGTGCGCGTTTCCTTTCGCAGTCTCTATCAGATTCTTTGCTTCTGACATTTCTTCCACTCAAAGGTACCACGATACGACCTCGTCTTTCGCGGCACTGGCGACACAGTCCTCCGCGCTCTCACAATCTCGGTCCGCCCTCTTTGACAGGGACCACCCCTCGATGGCTGGGAAAGGTTCACATTCCATCCATTTCCGTGAACTCAAGCCCGACAAACTGGCGGCGCTGAGGAAACAGTACGGGCTTTCTGATTGGTTGGAAGAAGATACCTCTTGAGATTTCGACGATACCCTGTGCACTAGGTAGATATGTACGTGGATATGTACGTATTAGTATTTGATACAATTATCCAGAACTTCCTGCGTAACCGGTAAGTGACTGACTGACATATAGTATATCTCTAAGGGCCTCCTGCTCTAAGCTTCCTCCGGTACGTCCGTTACGGTGCTCGTACTGGTAGGATCGATAGTCTCGAATGGCACATCTGGACCATCGTCGTCCTGATCAATCACACGTCCGAAATGTTTCGAAAGCTTCTCTATCACCAGGCTATATGGCAGATGCTGGGTCAATTTCCTGCACAAGTCGGATTCATCAGCAACCCTTCGTGGAGGCAAATGCAAGAAAGCATACCGTCGCGGTTGCACGTTGAGTGAATGTCTGGCATCAAGGGCAGAGTCAAGGACGTTGGACGAATGCGCTCCCTCGCTGAGAGATATTCGGATAGAGTACTCCTTGTCAGACTTTCCCCTTCCATGATTCCTCTCGTACAGCTCGAATCTAGAATACCACACAACTCAGTCACCAAAATCATATCGAAACGAAGAGAATATGAAACATACACAATATGAGAGCAGTAATCCAGCTCAGGAATTCGCCTGTTCGCGATGGGCAAGCCAGACAAGAGAACGAGGTTGACGAGAGTATGGATGTGACTCTCTTTCGTGAAGTAGAGTGTCAAGGAGGGCTCTCCGCTATTCCTAGCGCATTCGAGGTCGTTGACGATGTTCCGCAAGAGCGGTAAGGATGTCAACACGCCAATCTCCTCCCTAAAATTACGATGCGTTATCGTTGAGTACTGATGTCTTCAAAGAGAATGGTTAATGGGAGTGCATACTTTTCCTCAGGGTCGATTCCATATTCTTGAGGAGCGACAAGGTCGAAGAGAGCTTTAGCACGACCGTAGAGCTCGTGTAGCCTTCTGTCCTGTGGTTGGTCTGGTGACTCGTTACCCCCGTTCTCGTTGAAGATGGCGAATAGGAAAGTGCGATGATGCAAGGCACAGTATTTGATAGTGTCGTATAGCTCGGAAACCTAGTTGTCACGAGTGTTAGCTATGTTTTGTTTTTGTTTGGAATTGGAGGAGAGAGGGAAAGAAGGGAATGGAACTGACTCGTGAAGGATCGAACTTTTCTTGTTTCACGTCGCAGAAATCTTCGAACAGTTTCTCCCATCGCTCACGGAACAACCAAGGTTCATCCCCGCAACACCTTGCGAATCCCATGTCAGTAGACGAAGCATAACTAGGAAAGACCAATACAAAGACTCACCAACGTTCCTGGATCTTGTCGACATCCAGTGTCTCCCAATTCTTATGCATAATCTCACGGAACGAAGCCAAAAGTTCAATCACTTCCTGCAAGTCGTCCAAATTAGCAACCAACATACCGACACGAAAATTGAAAGTCGGAGAAGAAAAAAAAAACGCACCCTAACGACCTCCACAGGTTCCTTCTTCATACTCTTCGGCCACGTCAACTCGGGCCTCTTCTCCGGCTCACCAGGTCTCAAAAGGATCTTCAGCCGTTTCTTGACATCATCCATGAGGTCCTTCGCAGCATTGGAATCGTCCAACAAGTCCTTCCGTACGATGAGCTTTGGGATCTTTTGTTGCGCAGCTTGAGAGGGTTCACGACGAGATGATGGGGTTGGGTATGAGCTGATCGTGCTTCCGTCGGTGGATGATCGGGAGGAGGTGATGGAAGGTGAGCTGTAGTCTTGTCGTTGGGCGTTGTTGTTCTCGAATAGAGCCGCTGCAAATATTTCTGCGGAAGCCACAACTCGACGTTCTGAGGACGTATAAATCTGTGAAACAATTTAAGTACACACATGCTCGTGTAAGTTGGAAAAAGTGCACTCGTTTACCTTGACGTTTTTGAGCACTTCCTTGTCTGCGATGTTCCGTGAAGTTGATTGAGAGCAGCTTTGAGGTTCTTTTCAACAATAGACGACATACTCATAATAGAAATATCCTTCTTCAAATTCTCGCCGAGGTCGCGAGACTGATACCTGGCAGAGTGCGTGAACTGGCGCCCACAAACAAAACAAATGTGGGATTAGTCTCTTGGACAGATCGGCGGAGAGCATACACAGAAACCCACCTCGCCACCCCATTTGAAAACTAGCGTCAACTTGGTTAGCGTGCGTGCCTGCCCAGGCTGTTTCTTCGAGTACACAGGCTTCAACTGTGCCTTTGTACCAGGCAACTCGATCTTGCTAAACAAGGCATTGTTCAACTGCGTGAGCTTCGCCAGATCTTCCCCGTCGGCTCCGAGAGCTTTGGCCTCTTCGACGGCGGTAGCGATCCGACTGAGTTGTGCCCGTTCCCGGAGGATGATTTCCTCCTTTTCGCCGTTAAGCAGACCAACGAAAGGTTGTGTCCAGCGCTCGCCGATCGGGAAGTTGAATTTCAACTTTTGCTTCGGCGTGCGGTCGGCGTGTCGGAAGACGGTCACGTTCGCTTTGAGCAGCCAAGTGGGAGCTTCTTCGGGTGCGGAGTCGGCTGCTGGTAGAGGACGTTCGGGGCTTGCGCAGGCTTGGATACAGATTGAGGCGAGAATCTCGGCGGCTTTGTCTATACAGCCATCCACGGTTGGAAGTCAATTTTCGGTTGTGATGTGAGAAAGTGCGGAGGATGGTATACCATAATATGTTTCGTTGCCCTTGACAAAACTCCACCCGTTGACGTCGATGACTTTGCTCTTCTTTCCGTTCTCTGTGCGGAGCATGTCGAACCCACACACGGTTTGGCCGAATGCCTCGCTGATCTTGGCTGCCCACATTTTCTCCTCGGGGCTAAGATGAGTGATGAATCTTGTTATGGAGAGGCGTCTCAGTAATTCATATTCATGAAGGTTCATTGTAACGACGACAACATACCGTATTTCCTTGCCCTCTGTATTCCGACGGACAACGCCATCAACCACGGGAGATTTACGAGTTTCGGCATGTGTATAATCCTTGCCCACCGTATAAACTTTGATATCCTCCATATTATCGACATCAACAAACTTCTCGTAAATGTACGAGCCGTCTGTCCGAGGGTGATTGAGGTTCGGGTCTATTTCGCTGGATTTGTTTCCGACCTGAAGGGGACTTTCGGCTCGTGCGCGTAGTCTAACAGTGACTGAATGCGAAACTGACCTTCCTGAACAGACGACGACCAGACCCTCCACGGAAATAGATGTATACGTTGTGATCCTCGCCACTTACGGGTTTCTCAACAAAGGGCTTTTCCATCACCTGACCGTCAATGACGATCGCATTGCCGTCTTCACGAAGATACACCTCGGGAGTGACTTGGAATGCGCCAAGCTCGATACCAATTCTCTTCTTCATGAGCTCTTTCAGCTCATCGTCTACTTTGGGGCCACCATCTCGAGAGACCTCGAGTCGCTTTGGTGTAGGTACACCGAGATGATCAAGGACGGCCCCGACTAGACGGCGGTCCCAGAGAAGAGCTTGAGGCGGCAGGTCGTTGATGCAGAAAGGGCGTCGGAGCTTGACGTAGGAGATGGCCTTGTCAAGTGGGAAGTCGGTGGAAAAGAATGAGATGAGAACATCGCATCGTGGCCAATTCTCAACATCTTAATCATAATGCTTTAAGTATAGGGTGTAGCTAGAGGTTCATCAGTCTTCGGCTCACCTTCGTCTAGAATGACTTTGTCACCAAAGACCTTAACTTCAATGGCACCTCTTGTCCTTTCAACGAGTCGGGTAAGGATTTCCCGCATAGCTTTAGACCGCGCCTTGACGTCCATGGCACATATGCCTAGGATGATAGGGGGTCGAGCCACATCTGTAGCGGTTGACAGATCGGAGTGGGAGCCATTCGGGGAAGGCGTTTCTGGTCTGCTCGAGATGGATGCTGAGCGATAACCATCACGTTCGGGAGACTTGAACAGAGTAGACATTCGAGAACGCTCCCAATGCATAGTCGTGTGCCGCGAATTCGAGTTTGCGACCAAGGGGAATTGCCCACCCTGGATTTTATACTAGTAGTGCTATGTCCTGTATGATGAGTTGCGTTGTTTCCTTGCTGTGACCTGGTTTCACGCTCAACGCGGTGTTGTGCAGGTTGTCGTACTACGCAGAGACTTGCTCGAGGATGATCACCTCAAGCAGCGTTTTAGATCGTCCGTTAGATCTGCGTGAACTTCAAAATCGGTGGTGCCATAGCACGTGACGCACATGGTAGGACCCCCGGTACTCTCTACAAGTGTTTGAAGTGGCCAATGAAGTGGCCAACAAAATAGCTTTTCTTGTATTAATAAGCGAGTAAGTTAGAATGCTTGATAACCGGATTGATAACCCTGAGGCAATTGCGCGGGGTCCTTTGTAATGGTCCAATGACGCGCCGGGTGAGGCAATTTCTGGATACAACCTCTCGAGTGATATAAACACGCCGACAATTCTGACAATATCAGTCCGAATCCTCCTCTACTTTGCCGAACTACACGCCGCTCGGACACGCTGTCGGAAGCCCTGTCAATAATAGGCAGATATGGAGAAACCAATACACTCTCGCAGACCTTCTTCTCGTCCCCTTCCTGCCCTCAGAATGGCCTCGCTGGCCAATATGCCCTCCGCCAGCCACGAAGCCGTCACGACGATCTTTCTGTCTAATCTGCATTGCGCCAGGTAGGTTGTTGACCAACTGAGAGCATGAGTTGTGTCTAACGATTGAGTAGTTGTGTGCAAACCATCCAGGAGTCGCTTGCTGCGCTGACCCCACGTCCTGTCAGTGTAGACGTCTCCATCGTCACTCAGACAGTCACGGTAAGGCATCCCCTCGACTTGACCCCAGCCGACATCAAAGCTGCACTCGATGCTGCCGGCTTTGATATAGTCGAGACGCCTACCGAGTTGACTGGCCATCCCTCTTTCGTGGACAAGCTGTCCCGCCTCACTCCTCTCTTGGCCCCGAAGCACCAAAGACACATCGACCAATGCAAACTGTGCCAGGCTGAACACCACGCGAGCGATGACCCGTTCGTACACAGTAGTCGGGATAAACTCGGCTACGGGTCTTTTCTCTCAGACCGCGGAATTGATACCTCGTCCCCCTCTGCTCCTGTCTCGGAAAAACAGCAGCCTATTGCTCCATGGTCTGGCGCAAGAGAGTCCTACCATGTCGTACTGTCCATTGGGGGTATGACCTGTGCTTCTTGCGTCAACACTGTCACAAGTACGTTATCTGACGTACAAGGTGTTTCGGACGTCACCGTCGATCTTTTGGGGAACTCGGCCACTGCCAACGTCGAAGACAAGGAACTCGTCTCCAAGCTCGTCGAGGCTGTCGAAGACGTGGGGTACGATGCCGAGGTTATTTCTGTTGAGCCTGTGAAGCGTCAGGATGCATCCCCGCGGCATGTAGCATCTGGAAAGCCCTTCGACGGTCCCTACCGAGCTATTCTGTCCGTTGGGGGAATGACATGCGCGTCTTGTTCAAACACTATCACTCGTCTCTGTTCTGAGATTCCGGGGGTGAGTGATGTCGCCGTCGACCTTATTGGCAAGTCCGCTAGCGCGATTATCGAGAGAAAGGAGCTCTCGGAGAAGCTAGTAGAAACGATTGAAGACGCAGGTTACGAAGCTGAAGTCATTGAACTCTCCCCGCTTGACAGCGAAGGAAGTGACGCGGAGGCCGCGCATATAGCCCCTCGCACGGTCACTCTGAAAGTCGATGGAATGACCTGCCCGTAAGTAACTTCCGTGCATCGGACTGAATTGAGGCCATGAGCTGTGGCGTACTTCTATACCTCGCGGCTGCTGCTGCTTGGGGTGCCAACGACCTGGCCCAGGCAGCAGCATCTACAAGGTACTGACATGTCATGCTCTACTCGCGAAGCCCGCCTAAGTTTGATACAAGTACTCACCCTTCTATCAACAGTCACTGTCCGCCAAATGTAATGCAGTCTTTTGAACAATTCCTGGACCGCATTACAATCGATAAACCCATTACCAATCATACCGATCCCATCCTGCGAATCACGTACACTCCGGACCCTCCCTACCTCACGATTCGAACCATCATAGAAGCCATATCCACATCGACGTCCGTTTCTTCGCAGAAATTTAGAGCATCCATATGCCATCCTCCTTCGCTGGAAGCTCGCGCTCGACATATGCAGGCGAAAGAGCAGCGATCGCTTTTGCTCCGCTTGGCGTTCTCGGTCGTAGTAGCCATACCCACCTTCATAATTGCAGTGGTGTATATGAGCTTGGTTCCCTCCTCGGACCACGTACGGATGTGGTTTATGCGTCCTATGTGGGCCGGTAACGCATCCCGAATCCAGTGGGCGTTGTTCTTCCTCGCAACACCAGTAATGTTCTATAGCGCTGGAATCTTCCATCGTCGAAGTCTGAAGGAACTTTGGGCCTTATGGACGAGAGGAAATACTCCCATTTGGAAGCGCTTTGTTCGATTCGGTAGCATGAACCTTCTAGTAGGTATTTCCACATTCTGCTTATGTACCTTTCTGACGTTATGTTTTAGGTTTCGTCCGGAGTATCGGTCGCCTACTTCTCATCCATTGCTCTGCTTGCCCTCGCAGCCGCTCAATCAGCCTCGGACGAAGGCGATAGTACGACATACTTTGACTCTGTCGTCTTTCTCACCATGTTTCTTCTTGCGGGTGAGTGAAGCCGCGGCGACCGTTTATTCCGATGCTGAGCAAATACCTGATTTGTAGGACGGTTCTTGGAGGCTTACAGCAAAGGGCGCACCGCGGATGCCATTACAGCGCTAGGCAAACTGCGTCCTTCGAGCGCACTCCTCCTTAACCCCTCCACGGCCCGCTTCAAGCCGTCTCAGGACCAAGGAGATCACTCCACTTCCACGACTTCCCCTGACGAAGCGGACATTGAGAAATGCTCGGAGGAACCCAACGCCAAGCAATCTGAGATACGTATCGAAGCCGTATCCGTGGATCTTCTCGAAGTTGGAGACATCGTTCGAGTGCAACATGGCGCAAGCCCTCCAGCTGACGGCACTGTGATTTCGGGCAATACTGGAGCTTTCGATGAGAGCTCTTTGACGGGTGAATCTAGACTTGTACCAAAGGACATTGGCGATAAGGTCTATGTCGGTACGATCAACAAAGGCTCCCCAGTCGACGTGAGGGTTGACGCTATAGGAGGCGAAACAATGTACGTTTGCTCCCCTCGCTCTATTATCCTTTCTGTTAGGGTGACCATTGGCCGCATACCAGGTTGGATCATGTCGTCAAGGTCGTCAGAGAAGGACAGACCAGAAGGGCGCCAATCGAGCGTATCGCTGATGTTCTGACTGGCTACTTCGTGCCTGTGGTCACCTTGCTCGCTATCATAACTTGGATCATCTGGCTTGCACTGGGTGAAAGCGGGGCTCTTCCTCCTGATTATTTGGATATCGACGTTGGTGGCTGGCGTAAGCATCGAAACACCGTTCTCACCCACTGTCACGGAGCTCACATTCACTTTTGATTCAGCGGTATGGTCCTTAGAGTTCGCGATCGCAGTGTTTGTGGTTGCCTGCCCCTGCGGCATCGGACTTGCGGCACCAACGGCACTGCTGGTCGGTTCAGGGCTGGCAGCAAAGTTTGGCATCCTCGTTCGAGGAGGTGGTGAAGCTTTCCAAGAAGCGGCTCAATTAGACCTTGTCGTGTTCGATAAGACAGGCACCCTGACAGAAGGTGGCGAACCTCGCGTTACCGATGCCGAGTTTCTCAATGGACCCGACGATGAGAATCCTCTTTCTTCCTCCGCTCTGACGCGCGGCGTCTTGTTAGGACTCGCTGCAGAATTGGAGTCCGCAAGCTCTCATCCCCTGGCATCTGCCATTCGACGGTATTGCGAGGAAAACGGTGCTGTCTCTCAGATCGGCACGTCCTTCGAAGAAACTCCTGGCAGGGGTGTGAAGGCATACTTTGAATCATTGCGATGCATGGCTGTCATCGGAAATGAGCCATGGATGGAGGAACATGGTTCGGATATTAACGGCAGGATATCATCCACCCTGGACGCATGGAAGTCGGAAGGTAAAAGCGTGATACTACTGGCTGTCCGACACCATGCGGATAACTCTCAGGACGTGAGGCAGGGATATAGGCTTTGCGCGCTGTTTGCAGTTTCAGATCCCCTTCGACCTGAAGCTTGTTCAGTCGTGGCTCGTTTGGGTGCTCAGGGTATCAACACATGGATGATATCTGGAGATAACGAGATGACCGCGAGGGCCGTTGCCAAGATGGTGGGGATCGCGGAAACTAACGTCATTGCGGGCGTGCTGCCTCACGAGAAGGTATGCTGCAAACCGCAACTCAATTTATTCACGGCCGTTTGTGATCTTCCGTGACTGATCCAACTCAATAGGCTGAGAAGGTACGGTGGTTGCAAATGGTTGGCATGAAGAGGGCAATCACTGGATGGCGACGTATGCTCGGGGTTCGGAGATTGAACGGCCGCTGTATTGTCGCTATGGTTGGTGACGGTATCAACGATGCCCCGGTGTGTTTGGAAATTGTTTCTTTGGGTATGCACGAACTTAGTGACCGGGCTCTCAGGCGCTCACTGCTGCCGACGTTGGGGTCGCCATTGGGTCAGGCAGTAAGTAACATCCGTCTCTCTATTTGCCTCTCATCCTTAAACCCGCCGTTACCCACAGGCGACGTTGCGCTGTCGAGTGCTTCCTTCATTCTTGTCTCATCTGATTTACGAAGTCTGCTGACACTGGCGGACCTATCAAGAACGGTGTTCAACAGGGTGAAGTTCAACTTCGTAAGTTCCACCCATCCGACATTCCCGACGTCAATTTGCTGATGCTGATTATGTGTCATCAACTATAGCTCTGGGCGATCTTGTATAATGTCATAGCATTGCCCATCGCCGCCGGCGCAGTATACCCTGCAGGTCGCGCCCGGCTTTCCCCTGTATGGGCTTCTCTGGCAATGGCGCTATCGTGAGTATATCATGTATATCATGCGGTGCACTATGCGACTTACGGACGACCTATACCTTCTCAGTTCCGTATCTGTAGTCACGAGCTCGCTCCTGCTACGTCTTTACAAGGAACCTGCATCCCCGAGGGCCTGAGTAAATGTAGAACGCGTCCTTGCCGAGATCGCCATCCAGTGTATAAACTTAGACTCATGTGCTGGTTGTCGGAATTCGTTATGCTGCAATTCACTGGGTATCTGTGAAGAGTCCGAGTCGCCGGCTCGACAGCAGACAGCGGGGGGACCTGATTCCGAGTCCGTATGGATGCCATTGAGAATACCCTGCTGTTCTACATCGCCTGCCAATTAAGTCTTCAACTTGATCCTGAGGTTGATCTCGATCGTTGATGGAAGTTGGTGGTGCCTAATCGACAGCACACAGGGAACACGTTGCAACTTGCTGGAAGCATGTTCACTTTGTCTTCACACCTCATTACATATGTTTGCGTGTACGTACTGCTGCTCTGCATGCGCGCGCTGGAATGGCAAAATGAAGATTGCGCCGAGAAGATTTGTCTTATAATCTGTTGCAATCCCATGTATTCGGTTCGCCACGTATCAGATTCAATGTGACCTGTTGTAACCTGCTAACTTTGCAAAGCTTGGAGCTTGGCGGCCCGTTTCTCCTCAGATGTCCGCCCAGCACTCTTCTTTTTATTGATAGGCACCTCATCGTGTCAGCAGCTTGTTGCGGAAAAGTGTTTGTGGCATATCCATGTTTACACTGGACGGAAGGTTGGTCGACCCGGCCGCGGGATCATCTGGGTGGAATCCAGATACTGCAGTCGGCCGTCACCCATACAATTTCCCTTGTGAAAAGCCCTGGTCCCCCGAGAACCGAGTCCCTGAACTGCTGTGCCCTCGTCTCATTCTTTGCCGGCCAGGAAAGTGAAACATTCGGCTTTCCATACAATTGCCAAACTACAAAGCCGCTGTTGGCAAGCTAAACCCGTCTGTCATCATACGGAGTTTTAGTTCGTCTGCGGTATTTGT
Organism: Lentinus polychrous; assembly: GCA_000787475.1. NCBI lineage: Eukaryota > Fungi > Basidiomycota > Agaricomycetes > Polyporales > Polyporaceae > Lentinus > Lentinus polychrous. The sequence goes on along the minus strand of JSYW01001128.1, from coordinate 33,334 downwards.
AATGCAAATTGCGACTTGCGCACCTATTCTCGACTTTTTCTCCAGAAGCCTGCGAGCAGATCGCATCACATCTCCTCGCATTCCTCGGATCTTCCTGGTCGTGTTTTGCAAGGGACAGAAACTAGCGACCATGCTATTGTATCCCCGCCCTATTCGGCAGTGCCGCTTCACTGGCTCGGTCGTGGAGGCAAGAATCTTTGCCTTATGCAGACACAGCAATCTGCAGATACGCTCTTAGACTGTTTCATTTCAGGCGCATCCCTGGCGTTGGACTCTACATGATAAAGTGCATTTACGTTCTTCTTTGCGGTGATCATTCGGATTAATCAAAATCTCATGCTCTCTAGAATCTACTTACCCGCTTCCACGATGAGAGCTGGCCGATGTCAACTCGCCGTCGTGTGGGCCTGAATAGCCTCAGTCAATAATCATACTGTATACCGTTAACTCCTCCCGTCACCTTACCGCTGGGAATGCATTCCCCTTTGTTGTACGGATAGTATGTTGAACGGTATTTGATCAGCGGTTTCATATGCCTGATGGGCCTGGCGTCCATTCGATGGGATTCTTGCTAATTCTGTTTACCCCGAGGTTATTCTCCGACTCGTATATATGCCGTGCATACCGAAAACATAATGACAAACCCGCAAGGTCTTTTCCTCTCTAACTTCATCACACTTCGACTTGTGCCACTGGTTAGATATGGCATTGAGGTCACACTCGAGTCAACGCACTATGGAGGAGTGTAGGTGCATTGGTCAACCCGTCTTTGTCCGCTGATCTTGGTTCTCCTAGGCGACGCCATACTCTGTGCGCGGGGCATGCCATATGAGATGGAAACACGTCTCGTGGATGGACTCATACAGCGAGTCTATAAGAACCTATGGTCATCTTTACGGGAATTTTGGTTAGAGTGTGCCTCACAATATCGAGACAGAGTGTATATTGTGTACGGCTCCGAACGTCACACCTATGGCGAGGTCTTGCAACGCTCTATCGAGGCAGCGACCATGTTCAGGGATGTTTACCAGATACAGAAGGGCGACAGAGTGGCCATCTGCTCTAGAAATCTTCCTGAATACCTCGCTGCGTTCTGGGCTTGTCATCTTCTTGGCGCCGTTTCCGTTCTTGTCAATGCGTAAGTTCCTTCAACTGTCTTATACCCAGCTGACGTCGATGTGTATCAGCTGGCTCCCCATTGAGCCACTTACGCACTGTCTGCTTCACACAGGCGGCAGATTAATCCTGCTCGACTCAGAAAGGGCCGATCGTATTGCTCCCGCGAGGGAGAAGTTGACAAGAAGCGGCGTCGTTGGTTTGATAATATTAGATAGCCATGCTCTTCACCGGCAGTGGCGAGGCTTCGATTCTTGGGAAGACACACTCAAGCATTCTACTTCCACGAGAGCCAACCTTGAGCCTTCCGACTATCCGCATGTTGGACCTGAAGATAACGCTACCGTGATGTTTACGTCTGGAACGTACGTCGTATGATCATTACATTTCTTTGGATGTTTCTTATATGTTCACGCACCAATAGGACCGGCTTGCCAAAGGGTGTCCTCAGCACCCAACGACAGTTCCTGACTAATCTACGGAACGTGAGTTACCGATGCCTGTTGATGTGCAGATGACCGTTCGAGTCCTCAGCTATTCAGGCTACCGTGGGAGCTGCCAGGGCTATCCTCAGAACAGGTGCAGAACTGCCTCAGCCCTACACCGGGCCTCAGAAAGGCGTCCTTGTCTCTGTGCCCTTCTTCCATGTGTCAGGGTTAACGAGCCTGTCCGTGAGTACCGAAGGGCATGCGTAGATAATTTGCTTCGGACCTTGCTGAACGAACGCTTCCAGATGCTCGCCACAATGTCAGGGTATAAGATCGTGTTGATGAGAAAATGGGAAGCAACTGAAGGTGCGGGGCCCATAGTTTGTGGGACTGTCGTGAGATGAACTAACTGCTGTCCAGCCGTACGGTAATGCCAGCCGTACACTCAACCGCATTCTCCGGAGCTAATGTCTTGTAGGCTCATCAAGAGAGAAAACGTCCGAGTCGCGGGAGGGTATGTGTTTTGCCTGCCACGTTGGCTCAAATAGAACGAGTCGATGACCATCCATTCCAGTATTGCGATCATGGTATCAGACTTAATCGAAAGTAAGCTCGCGGGGTATCCTCTGGACACCCTATTGTTCGGCGGCTCCCCCGCTCATGAGCTGCTACCATCAAAAGGGAAGCAGGCCTTCCCCACTGCGGTGTTGTAGGCCTATTTTATTCGAAATGTTGACAATGAACAGCTGACGAAACCAAAAAATTGCGACGGCAGGAGTCAGGCGTACGGCATGACTGAAACGAACAGTATTGCGGTCGCGCTTGCTGGAATTGATTATGAAGAGCGGCCAACAGCAGTGTATGTTCCTATCAGCTCGCGCTAAGACGTGTGCCTAACGTGCCGCAGAGGACTTCCGTGCCCTGTGAATGACATACTCATTGCAGATCATTATGGTAAAGTTCTCCCTCGAGGAGAATCTGGCGAAGTTTGGTTGTGGGTTCTATTAGACTCGCCCAAGGAGCGTGCTTAACCTTCACATACATAGACGGGGTCCCGATATCATGAAATGTTATTGGAATGATCCAGGTAGGTTCCGCAGCCTGTATGCATGCAAGTTCGTGCTAAGCCATCGTACCGTGGGTAGAAGCCACGCGAAAGACTATCACCCAAGATGGCTGGTTGAGAACCGGAGACTTGGGCTATCTCGATCACGACGGGTTTCTCTACATTCGCGATAGGAGTATGGCAATCTCTCGCTGTTCCTCGCCCTCCTCTCGGCTGACATGGTCTGTCACAGTCAAAGATTTAATCATCCGTGCAGGAGAGAATATCGTATGCCGAACTAACAATCCGCTGCCACCGCGCTGATCATCCTTGTTCGACAGGATTCTGTCAGCGTCGAGAATGCTATCCTTACGGACGATCGAGTCCGTGAAGTGGCTGCGGTTGGCGTTCCAGACAGACGATATGGGGAACTTGTTGCTGCGGTCGTCTCACCGAAGCCTGCATATCGCGATCTTGTCCAGGAGCACGAGATACTTCAGATTGCCAGACGTCGGTGCGTCATCATAGTAGTCTGCCAAATGCGATCAATGATAAATCGTCATGTCGGATGCTGAACAGGCTCCCGAAGTTCGCCGTTCCTGTCATGGTTGTCATCCATAAGGAGCCATTTGGTGCGTAGCAATTCGTCGCTTCCGAGGCGAGAGTCTAACATGAACCATAGAACTTACGCCGTCCGGCAAGATCAAGAAGGGACCCCTTCGAGATCTTGCACGAATGGAGTGGGAACGCCGGAAGCGTCTCATGGTATCCACTGGCTCGCGATTATAAGTAGATGCGTCTCGGGCGTTTTTGGGAACTTGAATTATTTGGGCCTGCCTTTGATCTGCTTTTGATTGTTCGGATCCAGACACATCCTAACGGCAACAAATAGCGTACATATGAGTGGCTAATTGTACAGTAGAGAAGCCATGCGAATACAGAAAATGCCAACCCGCCTGCAGGTTCGTGTTAGGCCTTCGGATGCATTTGTTCCCTTTTTAACCTGTAGAAATCTGAGAACGACAGTCGGATGCCCAAGAAACGACAGTCCAGATCCGAATGGCTTTGTAACCCCTGCACAATACTTTGAACCTTCTCAGAAAACGTCCCGCCATACTCTCTGATCCGCGATAGGATGGAGGATAACGCCTCCGGTGAATGCCTCGAGGTTCTTCGATGACTGGTGAAGACACCCTGAAAGACTACTCAGAACCGCTGTGTTTGCGGATACTTCTGTCACTTACTCTTTGCTCATCTCGCTCTGCATCTCGGCGAGCCGACTCCGACAGTGAATAGTTGTAGAAATCATCCTTGGGTCCCAACTCAGATAAATGAGTGAGAACAAGACGATGATCACTCACGGTCGCTTCTCTGAACTGCAAGATGGTAGTAAAGACCTCTCGTGCTTGATTCAATAGATTCTCCTCTCGCCCGCTTTTGCTACTGAGAAGCAGCACTTTCTTCAGCATGCGGTCCAAGTAGGCCCGGTGGGCTTCGATGAGTGCATCCAGGTCTCCTTCTTTTTTCTGTGCGAAGTCCAGAAGTGTCTTCCACGAGCACTCGATTACTTCTAATTGACAATAAGCTTCCATCTGCCTAATGAAGTGGATCATTTCCGCCATGACGATCCGGATTTGATGCCATTCATAGCTAAGCTCTGCGGCAGTGTATGAGTTCATGGTTCGAGAAGGTGTGAAGCATATACGTACCAGGGAGCTGTAAGAAAGTCCGTGCGCCACCTGCCACTCGCATCCATCCCTTACTCAGGGTGGCCTCAATCCGCTTGATCTTCCACAGGTGGTTAAACAACTTGAGGTATTTCACCATTGCCTCCGGATCCAGCACCGTATCAATTGGGGCATCAACCTTATATTCAAGGGTGAAGACGTCCCAGCCTATCTCGCCGTGAGAATACTCCAGCATGCGCGCATCGAGACGTCGCAGTACATCCGGTGGGTCGTTCTGCGCGCTGGATAGACGGATTGCGGATTCCAATGTGGCGGTCAGGTTGTGCCTATACAATGTGTTTGCCGGCTTTCCCAGACTAGGACTAGGTCGATGAAGCAAAGTCAAGGATGACATCCGTTTATGGCATGTGGCTGACTTACGACAACGTCTCCATCAATTGGTCGATGAAGTCTCCGTGTCCGAGGAGCAGATAATTTTTCAGTGCCAAGAGGTGGTCTAAGAGCCGATACTTCTCAAAGAATATGTCGAATAGTCGGCGACTGGCGATTTGGTACGCGGCGTCAATGGACCGCTCCAGACCGGTGATGTCGCTATATTTTAGTGCTGGGAAAGAGAGTCACGGATCATCTTTACTGACAGCCTCATAGTCGGTACTCACTGCCTCCAGAATTGCTCAGTTTTTCGCGCGTCACCACCCAATCACTGTCGTGGCAGCTATAACGGATGAAATTCAAGCTCTTCCCTGTGGAGAATATCTGATAGTAACGTCAACGAAGGGTCATAGATTGTATGACTTAGTCATTACCTTTCGACCGAACGTTTTCCCCAAGAATGACGGGAGCATATCTTCGTGGAATTTAAACTTGCTCTCCCACAGCTTGAGACCACCTTCGCGTTCTCCGGTGATATCATCACTGTCACCGACCAAACCCCCAAAACCGCCGTCGCCCCCAAACTGACCGCTAGGAGACTGTTGGACATACTGCACATGGGCAAGCTCAGGGTCCACGGCGACGAAAAATTCCGAGAACGGGTCACTGAGCTCGCCCGAAAACAGCCATTTGTGGAGCGTAGCGAAGAATGGTTTAGATACCTAGCGAAGATGATAAGAATAGAATCGGACCAAGTGTATGTGAAAACGCACTTCTTCCAGGAGTTGATCGGTGAATTTACGGACAAAGGGGTCACCGGTATCGGCATAGCTGTGAATTAGATTAACTAAGGCTCCGCCGTGAGCATCTAGCACGGAAGGTCAGCAATCGGTAACGGTAGACGACATCGACTTTTACCTCTTGCTCCCTCCACGCATACACTCATCATCCGCATCCGAAGCCTCCAATCCTGGATGAAGACATTGAGACGCTTCAAAGTCAGACCGGTATCAATGTGTTGGAGGTCCTCGTCTTGTCGTTCGGAACCGTCGCCTTCGGATTTACTCGCAGACAGTTGTGACTCGAGTATAGCGATCAAACGATAATAGTCTGTCAGCTGGTTCTGTAGATGGTGACAGAGACTCTGTTCGATCATCCCGATGGTTGGCTTCCCTTCCCTTTCGCGCACGAATGCATCTATTCGCATATATAGATGTCCCACCTCGGAAATGCACAAGACGAGTGCCTTCGTCGCTGCAGGTATGATGTATTTCTGACTTCCATCAATACCATCGATAAACTGAGTCAAGCAAAAATGCCACATACCGGGTCGTCACGGAAAATTACTTGATTGGCCACGTCCGGGTCCCTTCCCGCAGAAAAGTACACATACTTCCCTGATATGCCTTGCAGCAGGTATAGCGAGTCTCTGAGGAGAAGATATTCCGATAAATAAGGCTTATCTACAGGATTTTTATTGGCATCAGACCTCAATTGAGGGAACAAAAACGAACCATATCGTCGTCTGTATTCCTTCAGTAGCTCAGCCTGTGTCTTACCCTTGGGTATTGGTTGCACAGGGCTGAGATCTACTGGACTTGGTATAGTCGATGTCGGGCGAGAAACCGAAGGTGGTGCCAGAGTGGGGAGTACTTGAGGTGCAACGGAAGGAGCCTGTGGAGAAGCTGCCAATGAATAAAGAAATTGGAGTGAGGCATGTTTCCTAGATAATATGGGCTGTAATTGTAGAATCATCAACGCAAGCTGCAGGGAGCATATGCTATTCAGCATACCTGTTCTAGGAGTCGAGGCAGAAGATTGGAAAACCTCAACGCCGGGAGACTATTCGACGAAACATGCAGTACTAGGTACCAGAGTGTTAGCACCCATGACCAAGTGACAACTGATAACACAGACAGTGTCTCTTGATGGAATCAGAAAGGTGGCTTATGCCTGCATCTACTGTTTGTCCTATGTTGCTAACAGGGTGTTTGCACTACCGTTTCTACCTGCATGTTCAATATATATTTACCTTGTCAGAATCTCTTTGCAATGCGTGATTAGCTCCTCCTTCAATATGGGGTCATGCCTCGCTTGGGGGACGATTGTGCAGACGAGTGTATCCAAGGATGAAGACATTTGCCTCCGTGTGTTCGGGTAACTTGAGGACAACAAACGCGTCGCGCGTTGGTCGCGCGTTCTTGCGCGCGTGATCTTGGGTGTTCGCTGAGTTTTAAAATTTGAATGCAACGAAGCCGTTGCCAAATCAAGCAAGTGGTGTGCGTCAAAGCCGAGTTTTGTATATTGTGCCCTGTTACTATACGAACATCATACATCTCGGCTTCACTATGCTTACATACTGCACTGTCAGTCTTTCTCTGACACACAGCCGACGATGCGATATCCTACCTTCAGGGAATTGAACGTCATGGGTCGCGGCCTCGGTCTAGCACGCATGGCCCCATAATTAACGCGTCTTTGATAGGTTCGAAGCAGCCCATAGACGATGAGGCGTGAACATGAGATGTGCTTACGCGAGCTATGGCTCGATCACTCTCGAGCCGAAACAAACAAGGATTTAACCAGCTGCAACCGAAACTATGTGAACACTTGCATAGAATTGCTCGTGGATGTAAGATAGACACCCGCCTCGGAGGTACGAGGGATATTCTGTCTATCTTCTGCCGTGCCGTTGAAAGACCGATACCGGACACCAGTGCCTGAGATAGGATCTCTGACTACAATGAAATGTCTACAGACCAACAATAACCCGATTTACCAACCGCTGGTTAACATGGCCGCAAGCCGATGCCGTGATATCCTCCCCTTCCCCAATTTATCGATCTAGTACACACAAGGAACAGCTCGTGTCTGGACGAAGGTCTAGTTCCCATTGCGATACCATCCAGTGTAACCTCATCATCATGCTGAAGCGAAGGCGGGATTTGCGGCATCCAAGTCACCAGATAAAAGCCACGTATACTGAGCAAATTCCCTCCCCAACTCGTTGAACGAGCCAGCAAACATGACTACTGCATCCCAACGTTCATTCGCTGAATGTGAGGTTTTGCTCTGATTCCCTATATAGCTCACTTACTCACCATCTTTCCTCTATCCCTGCAAACAGGCGACGAGATACTATGCGTTCCTGGTATGCCGCATGAAATAGAAACGAGGCTCGTTGACGGCCGTGTTCAACGGGTATACAAGAATTTATGGCCTTCCGTTCGCAGCTTCTGGTTGGAATGTGTACAACAACACCGAACTAAGACATGCATTGTATTCGAGGACAACCGCTATTCGTATTCGGAGATTCTGCAACGCTCCTTGAAGGCTGCAGCCATTCTGTGGGACGTCTTCCATGTCAACAAAGGAGACAGAGTGGTCATTTGCTCGCAAAATCATCCGGAATATCTCGTTGTCTTCTGGGCGTGTCACCTGCTGGGCGCGGTTGCTGTGTTGGTAAATGCGTAAGTTGTCCCGTAGATATCCTTCAATCGAGATATTGATACTCATCCCATGCTAACCAGGTGGCTGCAGTCCGATCCGCTCGTACATTGTATACAGCACAGCCGTTGCAGAGTGCTATTTGCAGACCCCGAAAAGTCCATCCTCCTTACACCCGCTGTGCCACAGCTCGTCGGTGTTGTCGGGTTCCTGGTGTTGTACGAAGACCCCTCAATTGTCATCTCGCGGGATGGATTCCGGTTATGGTCCACAGTGCAAACCCCGAGCAGAAATCCACATCGGGTTGCAACAAAGTCCGCACAGTTGCTGCGGTTTCAATGACTTACAGCTGGTTCAAGAAGTTCTATGTCTATATATCAAAACAGGTATTTTGCTGATGATAGAGGATCCGGCGTCCAAGAACGAGAAATCATAGAGCGCTGCAAGAAAAGGTATTGACTCCATTTGTCCAAGGTACTGAGATCATAGTAGTCATTATAATAATATGTTACAGCCTCCCTAGATTTGCTGTTCCTGTGATGGTCATGGTACAGGATAATCCACTCAGTAAGTGTGCTTGTTGACAGAGCAACCAGTCTGCTCACGTATTACTGCTCTCACAGAGCTTACGCCGTCTGGTAAGATAACGAAGCCACGTTTGAGAGAGCTGGCAAAGAAAGAGTGGTTGCGACGGAACTCTGCTGTAATGGGGTGCTCTCCGACAGCAGGTCAGTTACCAATTTCGCGTCTTTGACTCGGAAGTTCGAATTCGCCAACGGACAATGCGATGGAACATGCTTCCTGACAGAGCTTCTTCAATATTTGTTTTCCTTAGACGGATGTTTGAAAGCATGATAGTTGACAGTGTTAGTGTTGAACGTTGACCTATACGAAGTGCTTTGACAATGTCAGAGTTGGAGTTTTACGTTTTGACCCGAGTGCGCCTCCACGACCGAGCCTGCACTTTTTAGTCACGCGTGCGCATACGGATGTAAGCGCCAAGAAGTCATTGCGACCGTGACTGAAAGTTGCAGGGTTCTATCAGCTGCGACTCCGTACACTCTTTCTGAACGTATCCGGTGATTGCAGCTAACCACGAATCTGACGCGCTATTCTGAGCTGAATCTGACGAGTCCTTTCCCGATGTTACACTCCCGATCACACTAAGTGTATCTCCCAACTCTGAACTCAGTCGCTAGGCATGGATCGCACAAATTCGTTCTCCACGGGTCAGAAATCAGGACATCCATCTGCAGAACCGTTTGCGTATCAAACACGCTTACTGGAACGAACGTCTTCTAGGAGAGGTGCCGGATCTCTGTCTCGATCGGACTCGAGTAAGGGGATCTTAGGTACCCCCACCGGAAATGCAGCGACTCGTCGATGGACTCCTTCTCACCGCGTCGGTGCCAGTTTGGACGCGGTAAGGGGAAAATGGGAAGAGCGTTCTAGAGCGGAGCTGTCCCCCGACTCCCCTGCAACCGCGTCTACTGACAGTTTGGCCAGCTTGGCCTATAATGCCCCAGAGGCTCCTGCAAACACTTCTAGGTTCGATACCGACTCCCGGAGGAACGATGAAACCTTTGCAAGCTATCCGCGAAGGCGAGCGGAAAGCGCTGTGGGCTCTATGTCTCCTACTCCCGTTGCACTCAAGCGTCAGACGATGCCCGCTCCCATTATCGCGTCCCCCTTGTCTCCAAATTCAACTGGTGTCTCTGTGGAGAGCCCCGACACCCTTTCCTCATTTTCGAAACTCAGCCCGGCCTCGACGCGTATCCATCTTCCGACAACTCCTGTTCGATCTTCCACCATTGAATCGCTAGCTAGACGATTCGATCAGTCCACGAATGGTACTTCAGCCTCAACGGAGACCACGCCTCTTGCTCGGACGCGCCGTGCCAACACTTTGGACAGTATGAATCCCGTGTCTACTGGTTCATCCACTACCTCTGACTCAACTTCCCATTCCTCCGATCTCTCGACTGCAACACGAGTGTTTCCTTCGGAGAGACCTTCTGCCCTCGGTCGTAGACCTACTTCCCTTTACGGCGGACGGTATACTCCCTCTACCTCGCCTGATAGGCCGACTTTCATCACCAGACCTACATCTAGCTCTGGCACCACTATCTCTCGAGGCACCTCTCTTTCTCCAGATAAATCATCTGTATTCAACCCACCAAGTGCATCATCCTCCGTAATGTCACCCAGACCGTACGTAAGTGCCTACATGAATAAGAAGGCGTCAACATATGGCGATAGTTTAACCGCCGGCCGGAGACTTGGTCGTCATTTGCCTCGTATTGCGAGTGGGGATGGTCCTGAGGAGGAGCCAGAGAAAAATACAATAGAAGAACCTCCACCAATCGCACCTCCTCCGGAAGAGTGCAAAACACACTGGGAGGACCGACGTCGGCGAGTGCGAGAATGGCAAACACCTTCTCCAGAGAAGACGCGACCGCCAGACCTGGTCGTACCCAGCGCAGGGGATGATGTTGCTGGTGTTCCAGGACGTCTCAGGCTATCCAGGGACAAACCTCCCGCCAGTCCAACTACTCCTTTACCTTCGAGTCGACTCACGCGCGGATTATGGGCGGACGTGCAGAGACATCATATTCAGGCATATGAGTATCTCTGTCACGTAGGTGAAGCCCAGCAGTGGATAGAAGGATGCTTGGGTGAAGAGTTGCCTTATGGTGTGGTAGAAATGGAAGAGGGAATGAGGAACGGCGTCGCATTGGCGAAGCTAGTGCGCGTTTTCCAGGGAGATGCCGCTGTCAGGCGTATATACGAGGTATCGTCGTCAATTCAATTGTCATTATGCTGCTTCTGATGTTCTGCAAGGCCCCTAAACTGGATTTCCGACACTCCGACAACATTAACTACTTCTTCAACTTCGTCAGGCAAGTTGGATTACCGGAGGTATGATTCTATTAGAGACGAACAATGACATGCCGGCTAACACATGGATTCCACAGAGTTTCATCTTTGAGCTTACTGATCTCTATGAGAAGAAGAACTTCCCGAAGGTGATATACTGCATCCACGCGCTTAGGTCGGTGCATGTTCCACCAATGCCTGGAACCAGGTGCTAACCCTATTAATAGTCATCTGCTTGCCCGCCGTGGAATGGCTGAAAGGATCGGGAATCTCGTCGGTCGTTTGGAGTTCACTGACGATCAGCTGCAGAAGACCCACAAAGGCTTGAAGGATTCTGGTGTACCCTTGCCCAACTTTGGTAACGTCGGGCGAGAGTTGGCGAAAGAGATCAACGAAGAGCCCGAGGAAGAGGTCGAAACTGAGGAAGAAAGTAAGTACGCCATGCCTTAACTGGATCCAATGTGCTGAAGAATACTCAGGGCGAGATCGCATGCTTCTCGAGTGCGAGGACTCCATCGTCGCCGCCCAAGCTATCGCCAGGGCATATCTCGTTAGGAAGGCGCAAGCGACTCAACGCGTGCGGATACGACTTGCAGAACGATATGTCCCCAAATTCCAAGCTCAAGCTCGGGCTGCTCTTGTTCGTCGAAAGTTAGAACAGGAACGGCAAGAGAAAGCGGACATCTTGCCCTGGGTCATTGCACTCCAAGCTCAGGCCCAAGGTATTCTTCTGCGATCCCGATGGAGGACGCAACTTCGCAGGATCAAAGCAACAGCTCCTTCGGTCATCAAACTTCAAGCTCAGCTACGCGGCGTTCTTCAACGTCGGAAATACGCTCTGTTAAAGGGTGCGATGCGAAATGCGAAGATGTCCGTCGTCAAACTCCAGTCGTTGGCTCGCGCGAAGATCGCGCAAAAGAGCCATAAGGAGGTCGTCAAGACCTTCAGCAGACCAGTCATCGCACGAGCTGTCGTCGGGTTTCAAGCACACGCACGGGGTCTATTGGTTCGACGCCGATTGAGGGGTCAGCAGCATCAACTGAAACGTATCGAGAGTAGCATCTCTCCTCTTCAGGCCCAATGTCGCGGGGTTTTGCTTCGTCGCAAAGTCCGCACTCAGCTGGCCAAGTTGGAGGATGTCACTGATGTCGTTGTACGTATCCAAGCCGCTGTTCGGACGTACCTCGCTCGCAAGAGGTTGCTCGCTCTCATTCGCGGTCTGCGAAAAGCCACGCCTACTCTTATTGGCTTACAGGCCAGAGCGAGAGCCAATCTGGCTCGACAACGCCATGCAGCGATGAGCAAGGCTCTGTCTGAAGTCAAGGTGATAAAGTCGGTCGGCGGATTCCAAGCCTTGGCACGGGCTGCGATCGCTCGCAACCGACATCGCGAACAAGTCAAACAACTGGAGTTCGCTGAGCCTGACGTAGTTGGCTTCCAGGCGGCAGCTCGTGGAGCTTTGGCGAGGTGGGAATATAGAGCATGGAGAGACTATCTTCGCAACAGCCACCCCCACGCGACTATACTGCAGGCATTGCTCCGTGGTGCTATGCAACGGAAGAAGTTCAGAGTCAAGATGGACTACTACCGAGCCAATTTGGACAAGATCGTACAAATTCAGTCCCTCTTCCGTGCCAAAGAGACGCGCGAGCAATATCGACAGCTCACTCTGGGCACGAACGTGACTGTTGGTACAATCAAGAACTTTGTCCATCTGCTCGACGACTCGGAAGCCGATTTCCAAGAAGAGATCAAGATCGAACGTCTTCGACAGGAAGTTGTGAAGCGGATTCGGGAGAATCAGGCTCTCGAGAGCGACGTCAATGATCTTGATACCAGGATCGCTCTTGTAGTCCAGAATGCCAAGAGCTCTGAGGAACTCCTTAAGTTGCGTCGGAGGCACGGTGGAGATAATGCTGCTATTCGTGCCGCGAGAGCGTCTGTATTGGCTGCTCACGGTGACCCATTTGCTGGGTCGTCTCTGGATCAAAACGCCAAACGGAAGTTGGAGCGCTATCAGCAATTGTTCTATCTCTTGCAGACCAAAGGGGAGTACTTCGCCCGTTTGTTCTCTCAATTGGTTGCAGACGACGAATGGGAAAAGAACCGGCGACTGGTTGAGCGCGTGGTTCTTACGCTCTTTGCATATGGTCATGACCGTCGAGAAGACTACCTGCTGCTGAAGTTGTTCCAGGTATGTCGCACCTCGAGCAAGCCTACCTGGAATATGGTTCCTACTAATTCTGTTACAGACCGCGATCCACCAGCAGATCTCGGAGTCAAACTCCATCCAGGATGTTCTTCATGCGCATCCTGCCTACAGTAACATTGTTGTGCATTACGTTCGACCAAAGCAGGGTAGTTTTCTCAACGACATTCTGCAAACCCCTGTTCGTGAAGTGTTGGAGGCGGAAGACCTTGACTTGGACGTTGACCCTTCAGTAGTACGTGCCATGTTTGACTGCTATTAAGGCAACAAGCTGACGCCATTCGACAGATCTACCACAAAGTCCATCCTAAGGCGCCCCAAGACGTGAAACTCTCCTTCCACGAAGCACTACAAGATCCTCCTACGCGCGGAGAATATATTCGCCGTGAGTAGTTCGATTCTTCCTTGTTGTTTTCAATTGCTGATCCTCTTATAGATTTGCAGAGGTTACAATGGAGCACAGAGAAATTCGTCACGGCAATCGTGCAATCCACTGCTCGCATGCCTTATGCGATGCGTTACCTTGCCCGCGAGACTTTGATTGCATTGAAGGTATGCTTGGCTTTTGTATTTTCATCAAACAGTTCTCTCATAGCTATATCAGACCAAATTCCCTGAGGCTTCTGATGAAGAATATGCCGCGTGCCTCGCGAGGCTGGTGTATTATCGCTTCATCAATCCTGCGATAATGTAAGCCCTTGCTAATGCCAGTATAGAACTCTTTCTCACGATGCTCCATAGAACTCCGGAAGTCTTCGACATAGTGCCCAATACCATCGATGTTACCGAACGCAGGAATCTCGCTCAGATTGCACGTGTCCTGACGCAGATCACTAGTGGCCGTGAGTATGATGAACAGGAGAGCCCGTCCTACACCCCAATCAATCCATTCGTGGCAACCAGCATTGGACAATTCTCTGCCTGGCTCTTCCAACGTCAGTTCTATCCTCATGATCAATGAAACAGCAATGATGCTGACATGGCCCTTTAGTCGCAGACGTGCCTGACGCAGAAACACAGTATCATGCTCACGAGTTCCTGGATGCCACTTTCCAGCCCAAGGCCATCTTGATCACGCCGAACGAGGTATATTCGACACACGCGCTCTTGTCGAAATACCTTGATGTCCTCGCTCCGGCTCGCAACGACCCTTTACGAGTGATCCTGACTGAACTCGATGGCGTACCGCATCTCGACAACGATGAACTCAATGATGCACGTGATACTGCTGTTGAACTGCAGTTGACGAATCGCTTTGCACATGTGAAAGGTAGGGCGGCAAACCTCTTGGCTATACATGCTGCTTCAACTCGTTTTTTACAGACCCCGGTGCCGACGAGAAAGCTCTATGGGTCCAGGCCAAACGGGCAGTGCTTGCGATTCTTCGTGTGCAACCAGCTCAGGATTTGGTCGAGTCGTTGATGCAGCCCGTTACCGAGCAACATGAAGAGATCTGGCTAGGGATCCTGGAAGAGATGCACCACGAGCAGATGCGACATCAAAGAAGGATGCCGTCAACAACAGGAGCTGATTCCGCGTACAGATTGGAGGATATTCAATCGTAAGCCTCTGAAGTTCCGAGAGTAACGTCCCGCTGATCAATGATTGTAGTATGACGTTCAAAGAAGTGAAGGCACATGCGATCTACTTCCTTCTAGAACTTGAGAAGAGGGGAAGAATCTCTCGACTCGACGGCTATCAAGGAATCCTCAATGCTATTGCTGGTGATGTACGCAGCAAGAATCGTCGGAGGGTTCAGCGTCAGCACGAGAAGGAAAGCATGGAGGAGTCCCTAAAGTACCTCAATGAACGCAAGAAGTATTTCGAAGACCAGATCAACAGTTACAACGACTATGTCGAAACTGCAATGGCTAACTTGCAACGCGGCAAAACAGGGTATGTATCCAGTCTTGCGGATAGTCATCTCGTGATCCTGAGAGCTCGTGCACAGGAAAAAGGGCTTTGTTATGCCGTTCACTCGACAATGGAACCACATACGCGAGCTGCAGAAGTCAGGCAGGATACCGCAGTTCGGATCTTTCAGATACAGTGCCCAGCGATTCTACGACAAGGGCATCCTATTGTCCATCGATCAGTACTCCCCAAGACAATTCGACAAGATGGATATTGTCCTCTCCTCCAACAAAGTTGGGGTCTTCACCGTTGAACTCTACAATCACGCTCTGGGCATCACCAACAGGATGGCTTCCGCCGATGTCAAGATGGAAGATCTGCTACAGTCGAAGTATGAAAACCGTGCTGCTTTGACTCTGTTCAACGGCCTCGCCAAGTTCAACCTTGATCTATTTTTGTACCAAATCAATAAGAAGTGAGTATCGCCATACAATCCGGCCCCGCTGGACTATTCAACTCACGTTGCATTACAGGTTTTATATCTAGTGTCCAATGCTATCTTTGCTTTTTCACGATCGTCACGACTCGCCATGATACAGAATTCTTCCAACATCATATCTTCCATATCCATCTACTTCGACCACCTTGCATCATATATGCTGCACTTCACTTGTACCGATATTGAACACCCGAATGCGTTGTATTACAAGCCTTCACGATCGATAGTTGTTCTTGCTGGATGATGCTATTACAAATCCACTTTGTTTCTATTGTACATTGCCCGTTAATACGACTGATATGATACACCGGCGACAAAAATATCCCTCCGACTCGGTATCAGCCATGTTTCTCAGAGGGTGAAGCGGAAATCTGGGTGACGGTCGCCAATGGGCGCACGGGTCTTACCCGTATCCCAGAGCTCTTGATATTTCTCCAGGTTGTCCTGTCGCCGTCCATTTGCGCGCGCCCTGTTTTCCCACATACAATATAACCTGGGAAGCAGGCTTGAGTCAATAGGGCCGGAGGGATGTCCTATTTTCAAGTACTTACACGTTGAGGGCCATAAATACCCAGGCCATCGCAACAAATGCGAGAGTGATTGTATGTCCTCGCTTGTACTCGGGTGCTTGGTCTGCAACACGAGTCGTTAACGATCGCCCGTCATGGAGGTGAAAATATGGACTTACCAGGTGTATATGAGAATGTGGCAACAAAACCGCTAGTATCACGATTAGAACGAAACAGTCACAGCGGAGAGCATGCATCCTACGTACCCGCAGTTCGAGATGGCCAATTGAAGAGCGGTCACGGTAGCTCGCTTGTAGTGCGGTGAGGCGTTATTGGGTAAAATGGACAGGATGCAAGGGCCGCAAGGGTAACTGTCAAGGAACAGAACGTTAGGGGCTAATCCGAGGTATTCCAGGACCTCAGAGTCACGTACATCCCAGCTGCAATCAAGAAAACTGAAATTGCACGTCAACGATCTATCTATCTGAATACCAACCATGCTACATACCCGCAATGTAGCGTTGCGTGTTGTTCTGTTTGACAGGGGGACGATCAATATGGTTTTGGCTAACAATGTGGAAAGTCGCCGTACCTTTGCAACGATTGCCAGGATATAGCCTGCCATACAGATGGGCAAGAATATCAAGATGAACGGGCCTCTCCACTTCAGCTTATCAGCCGCAAAAGCGACTATTACCGTCAGAACAACCGCGGGTACATATGGCGGCACTGGACCAATGTCAATGCAAGTGCATATACCTACGGACAGAGGACGCACCCGTATGCAATTGAGCCTCGCCACCCTTGTATCCTAGACCTGCAATTGGAATCATGTTAGACAAGCAGCGACCTAGTGACCAACCGACAAACCTGCAACAATCGTAGGACTGAAGAGAGACGTTAGAACACGAGGAAGGCTCTTTGATATCACGATACTCACAGGAAGAGAGAAAAGGAATAAAGACTGATGATGATTCCCATGTAACTGAAGGCGGTGAACCACAGCTGCGGATCGCGAACGCCTCTCATAACCTCTCGCCATTCGAATTTCTCGTGCTCTTGGTGTACCGTCGCTACCTGCTCAGAGACCACTTCCGTTCGGATGTCCACTTCTTTCTCGGGATCGTCTCCGGCGGTAATTCTCTGAGCGGGTTCAGACAGAGGTACACTGGAGGCGACAATATTGTCGGCACGGAACCGACGCACTTCCACCCAAATCATCAGCCTTGTCTGAGAGGAAAGATGCTGCGAACGTGCACGTACAAGCAAGCTCCCGTTCTTCATCTGTGAAAAATGCGGCAGATTCAAGGTCGGCAGGCAAGAAAACTGCCGAGATCGCCGCAACCGCAACGGTCGCAATACCTTCAAGGATGAAGATCCAGCGCCAACCAGCTAGACCTCCTACGCCGTCCATCTTGAGGATTGCGGTGGCCAATAGTCCACCGAAGGCACCTGATAGGGAGGCTGAAGCGTAGAAGATGCCCACACTGATTCACCCTTAGTAATATGCACCGGGAAACTCGCTGAGGACTTACCGCTGTTGCAGTTCGTGTCGCTTGTAGATGGTGCTCAAGTAGAGCATCTACGAGATGATTAACAGAGATATGGTTGCGTTGAAGGCATTCCTTACAATTCCGGGAAGCAATCCGCCTTCACAGAAACCAAGGAAGAAACGGATCGCAATCAGACCAGAGAAATTATGTACCAATCCACTAAGAGTCGTTACGGTTCCCCACAGACCAACGAGAAGGGGAAGCCAACGGCTGGGTTTCATTTTCTTGAGGACCAAATTAGAAGCTGAGATCGGTCAATTGACAGCATGCGTGAATGCAACGGAGAGTACATACGGAGCTCGACGATGATGTACCTGGGGAACGGTGTGTGAGCCACAGCGGCCGATGCTAACTGAATATGCTTACGACACATAAAAGATAGCCAGGCATATGTTGAACTGATTCCCCTTAAGATGTGTGTCCCTCTCAAGACCAGCGATCCTGAGAACGACTTCAGTACCTCGTCCATGGAGAGAAGACATGGTCTCATACCTAGCATTTCCCACATTTGTTCGATCCTGAAGATAGGTTCAGTTCTAGAATAGAGATTGAACGAGGTAAGCAGTGAAGCTCACTATGAAGTTGGCCAGCCAAAGCTAAGAACCAATGGGTTAACGGTCGTGAGCAATGGAAGCAGCTGAACATAACGACTGATCCGTACCAGAGCCAGGGGAGGAAGGACGTGCAAATCCAGTTTCCGTAAAAGACGACGTTCGGTTTTCTTATGCTTCTCCTTCAAGTCGGTAGGGTCGTTAGGCGAAACAGTGGGAGTTGTAGACATAACGAGCAGGAGACAGCGAGCCGGGTGACTGGGCTTGGGGAAGGAGGGAGAGCGTACGCGTCTCTCCTATCTGCAGTGGAACATTTATATAGCTCGTAGATTGGATCCGGTTATTGGAAAGATAGGATCGGGAACGTGAACAGAGTCAAGGAGAAACCATTCTTCTCCGAACGTTTGGCAGCCTGGCCAGCCTTACGTCCATGGATGATACATACCTTAAACAGGGGATTTTGTTCGCCATCGGTCACAAGCCACTGGCATCATTTTTCCATCTAGCCTTTCGGCATCGAGACCTTATTTTGGGATACACCAGGACGGAAGACCGAGGATATACACAATATGTAATTCTTCACGTACGATACCTTGCTGTCTTAGCTCGGGTTCCTCCCAACCTAGCAAGGCCCGGGTTAATTTCTCTCAAGAAGTCAGGAACGAAGTGAGACCCACCGAAGATAGACAACTGAATACACACCGAAAAAGACTGGATACCAGAAGAAGTCGTAAAGGAATAATGTCAGGTGAGAACAGTCGGAGGCCACTCTTGTGAGCGATTCAAATAGCCGCGGGGGCGACGGACCGGGTTTTACCCCGCACTCATAACGACGCGGCTGATCCTGGCTGATCCCCCTGGTCATATCCTTTTGCCAAGACTGCGGGGTTCATTCAGGGGGCGTACTTACTTTGTCACTGTGACCTTGGAGTTCGCGTATGATGACAGTCAATCAAAATAACCTCGGCAGTCGACCATTGGGGCAGTTTTGATAGGCATGTCTTCAGGAATCAGGTCTCTGTCATTGCAAGAACTTCGGACAACTTCGATAGACCCTGATATGTGGCAGTTATAAGTGCTATGATACGTTGAAGGTATGGCAGGACCATATCCATGATCTTAGAGAGTGAACCGGAAGTACGGATGACGGTCGCCAATGGGCGCGCGCGTTTTACCCTGATCCCAGAGCTCCTGATACTTCTCTAGATTGTCCTGTCGTAGTCCTTTGGCACGCGCCCTGTTTTCCCGTATGCAATACAACCTGGATAAAAGACATGAGTTCAAGTGACCGAAAGGAGACCATCGGTATTTACACATTAAGGGCCATGAATACCCAAGACAATGCGACAAATGCGAGGGTAATTATATGGCCTCTCCTGTACTCCGGGGCTTGATCTGTGCCGCACTATATTCAGGATGGCTTAGTCCTGGATGAAGAACATGAACTTGCCAGAGGTATATGCGAATGTGGCGATAAATCCTCTGGAACCGTGGTTGTAGGCGTCATAACTTGAATCATAGTCATAGTTGAAGAAGCACTTCTGATACGTACGCGCAGTTTGCAATTGTGTTCTGGAGAGCCACTACAGTTGCTCGTTTGTAGTGAGGGGAGGCATTATTCGGCAAGATGGATAAGGCGCACGGAGGGCACGGATAACTGTCACGTGGATGGATGTCTGAGTGGAAATATTCTTGGAGAATACATTGAGCACCTACATCCCGGCTGCGATGAAAAACACTGCGGAGCATGCGGGTCAGTGCGACGTTACTAGATACCGGTCATAGTACAAACCCCCAATATACCGTTGCGTGTCGTTCTGATATTTCGAGGGTTTCAGTATGCAGCCTCGTTTGAGTCGATCATCATACCTTCGCGACAATTGCCACAATATACCCGACCATACAGATGGGCAAGAATAACAAGATGAGAATTCCCCTCCACTTCAGCTTATCGGCAATGATGGAGACGATCACGATCAGGACAGCTGCAGGGACATATGGTGGTACTATGACATGCTAGACTCAGCGGAGGTCTAGGTATCTTTGCGACATCATACACACCTGTATGTAGCTGAGCCCCTTTACCGCTGTATCCAAGACCTGAAGAGTTGCATGAGACAGGCAGCTAGAACCATACCCAGTGACGAACCTGCCACAATGGTGGGACTGAACGATGAGATATAGATGAGCAGTTGTGTACCCGAGAGCTGAATGTGATACTCACAGGAAGAGGGAAAAGGAGTACAGGCTTGTTAACATGCCTGTGTAGCTGATCGCAATCAACCACAACTGGGGATCGCGAAGACCTCTCATGACTTCATTCCATTCGAACTGCTCATGTTCTTGATCAACCATATCCACGTTAATAGAAACAACGTCGGTTTGGACATCTTTCTTCTCTGGATCATCCGTAGGACTCCTTTGGACAGGGTCGAAAAGCGATACATTGGCAGCCGGGATATCAGCACGGAAGCGGTTTACTGGCACGACCGTCAACGTGTGGAGGAGGGCAAAGGGCCTTCAACTTACAAGCAAACTGACGCTCCTCGTCAGTCAAGAACTTGGCTGATCCAAGGTCGGCGGGTAAGAAGAGGGTCGCTAAACCTGCGGCCACGACCGTGGCAATGCCTTCCAGTATGAAGATCCAGCGCCAGCCGGCCAAACCGCCCACGCCGTCCATCTTGAGTATTGCGGTGGCTAACAAACCACCGAAGGCACCTGAAAGTGAGGCCGATGCGTAGAAAATACCTACACTGATTTCCCCGCGGGTCAGTGTCAACCATCGAACAAAGAGATAGGACGCTTACCGCCTCTGTAGCTCATGGCGCTTGTAGAGGGTACTCAGATAAAGCATCTGCACAATAGTGAGCATAGTCCCATGGCAGGAGTATAGAATGCATACCATTCCAGGGAGCAAACCGCCTTCACAGAGACCAAGGAAAAAACGGACAGCAATCAAGCCAGAAAAGTTTTCTATCAATCCGCTGAGAGTAGTAATGGTCCCCCACAATGCGACGAGAAGTGGGAGCCAACGATTGGGTCCCGTTTTCTTGAGGACCAGATTTGAGGCTGCAAACAACGTGCAAGCCATCAGTATTAGCGGAGCTACGGAGGAGCAAAACACATACGAAGCTCAACGATGATGTATGAGACGTAGAATACAGCAAGGCAGATGTTGAATTGGTTGCCTCTGAGCTTGGTGTCTCTTTCGAGACCAGCAATTCTAGATGACTGATTAATTACTTCCAGGAGATGTGCTCGCTATTCCATACCTCGCATTCCCAATGTTTGTCCGATCCTACGAAGAGGCAGCTCATGAATATAAAGAAGAACGGATATGCGGAAGAGCTCACTATAAAGTTAGCTAACCAGAGCTGTAGAGTGATAACGTGAGCGCCGCGGCTATAAAGCATGGACAACGTAAACTATGATCTAACCAGAGCTAAAGGGGGAAGCACATGGGTGTCTAACTTCCACAGGATTCGTCGTTCAAGATCTCTATTCTTTCTCGCGACTTCCAGGGAATCGTTGGTCAAGGAGGTTGGAGTAGGTAACATGGCGAGCAAGACTAGAGGGATTCAGGTCAAATATCAGTACACCACTGGCCAATGGGTAGGCGAAAGACAGTGCCTGATGATAGGACCAGCGATGTCGCACCTTTATAGGCCACGGATACGGTCCAGGAATATGTAAAAAAATAGAACAGGGGGTCTTCTGACTTCAGCCTCTAATGGATGAGTACAATGTGGACCTTTGCGCCTACCATTGTGAACTGATGTACCCACAAGTCACAAGGCTCAGGGTCCAAAGTTCCACCTAGTCTTCCAGTGTTTATCTGCGGGCAAAACGTAACACGGAAGGCTGTGGAGTATGTGATCCATCACGCACGCTGTCGATATCCCGCCTTCATGACCGCCGTAGGACTCCTTCTTTGCCTACCGAACCCAGGGTCAAGTCTTCGTCAATGGAACCTCGGAAACTAGTTGAACTCACGAAGATCACTGACTGAATGTTAGAAGTCAGTTCCTGACATCTACCGTGCCACGCGGCACGGTCACAGTGGCCATCTCTACCACCATTTGAGAATATGTCTGGTACCTTGAAGATTTCGGCTCTCATGCAATCCGCCAATACTGCAGGATCGCTAGTTCTTGACCACATGGTCAAAGACTATATCCAGATTCTAGCTCTGACACCCCGGCACCCCAGGAGGTTCTAAGTGACTTCGCGCACAAACATTTTCCCTCTCCTTGCCCGATAACCAGTCCCACGTCGAGGATTGCAGAGATCAGCTTTGGACCCTAGATGTACATTCCGGATCGTCCAGGTGGGTTTCTCGGGCAGAAAATTCAGTCTATTCCCCTGCATACTACGGGAAGGAGCATAGTACTACCATCGGTTTGACGGCATTGGTGTTGCGAGAAGGTGGTGGAGCCTGATTGCAATTGACCAAACTCGCTTGGGTCGTGGGATAGGAAGAGCAATCATGGTTCTTCGAAGCTATTCCAGCATGGTAATCGGCGAATACTATAATAGTGCCTGCGCAGGGCGCAGCAAATTCGTTGATATTGCTGCCTCCTATTGCGACTCGAGTACATGTATAGATACCCCTGATACCCACAATTAGGAAGATGGTCTAGGATCAGTGCACTCAGCAGCAAGATATTATCGACCAACGGACTCACAGCCAGAATCCACCGTTCCCACTGCTCAGGGAACTGATCGAACAGATCGAAGAGTAGAGATCGCGTATCCTACATATTGGGCATGGTGTGGGCTTTCGTTTTGTTTTGCAGTTGGCTTTGGCTCATACGACTGCGTGATGCCACCTCGAAGGTGTGAGGGCATTCTGGCATTTGGATGATTTTATAGTGTGAAGCGGAAGTCGGGGTGGCGGTCTCCAATGGGCGCGCGCGTTCTACCCGAATCCAGCAGCTCCTGATACTTTTCTACGTTATCGTGTCTCCATCCACTGGCACGCGCCTTGTTCTCCCAGACGCAATACAATCTGTGAAGTGGTTGAGTATAACGCCACCAGCTGGATATAGCGGTTGTGAACCAACACATTGGCAGCCATAGACACCCAGGACATTGCAACAAATGCGAGAGTAATCGTATGTCCTCTTTGATACTCAGGCGCTTGATCTGCAATGCAGGTCATTAGATGGGGCGCCCAGGAGTGGCAAACACGAATTTACCAGGCGTATACGAGAATGTGGCAACGAAACCTCTGGAGGTGCGGTTCAGCACTACACTACAAAACGGTGGCGAAGTCACGTATACGCACGCGCAGTTTGCGATCGCGATTTGAAGAGCCGTCACGGTCGCTCGTTTATAGTGAGGGGAGGCATTGTTGGGCAAAATAGACAAAGCACAGGGAGCGCAGGGATAACTGTCATACAAACGGATGCATGTGAGCAGGCAGGCGAGCCCTCAGAGATCAAATGAGCACCTACATTCCAGCCGCGATGAAGAATACTGTAAGAAGCGTTGGTCAGTGTACTCTCAGCCAAATAACGTGATAAAACATACCCCCGATGTAACGTTGCGTGTTATTCTGACCAGCACAGAATGTGAGCATGAAGCCCCTTATCGCGTAGGTCCCCGTACCTTCGCAACAATTGCCACAATATACCCCACCATACAGATAGGCAAGAGCATCAAGATGAAGGGACCTCTCCACTTCAATTTATCAGCTACGACGGAGATAGCCACGGTTAGGAAAGCAGCAGGCACATATGGCGGCACTACGCTGGATTCAGTACAATTCGAGAAGTACACCCCGTCACTGCACGTACCTGAGTGCAACTGAGCTCCTCCGCCATTGTATCCGAGGCCTTGTCGTTACGTTAGTGAGATAGTTGAAATAACTCAAGATTAGCGTACCTGTAATGATTGTGGGACTGGCCAGCCGTATGAGCAGAGATTACAGAGCTTGAGATTGTGTTGCTACTCACAGGAAGAGGGAAAAGGAGTATATGCTGGTTATGATGCCCATATAACTGAACGCGACAAACCACAGCTGTGGATCGCGGATACCTCTCATCACCTCACGCCATTCGAATTGCTCGTCCTCTTGGTTGAACGTCTCCGAGTGGGTCGAAACGACGTCCACGGGTACGTCGCCTTTTAGCTCAGGATCGTCGACGATAATCCTCTGGGCGGGCACGGAGAGTGATGTGGTAGACTTGTCTCTCCCGTCAGCGCGGAAGCGGCTCACTGTTAGAGACGTCAGCTCGTAAGACAGGAGCACAAGATTTCCGACGTACATGCAATCTCGCGCTCCTCATCCGTGAAGAAGTTGGCAGCTTCAAGATTCGGGGGCAAGAACAGTGCCGCCAAACCCGCGGCTAGAACCGTTGCTATGCCTTCCAGTATGAAGATCCATCGCCAGCCAGCCAAGCCGCCCGCTCCGTCCATTTTCACAATCGCAGTGGCCAACAAGCCACCGAATGCACCCGACAGCGCCGCCGACGCATAGAAGATGCCCACACTAATCCACTCCTGATTAATGATATTCCTCAAGCGAATGAGGGAGAATGCTTACCGTTTTTGTAGCTCATGACGCTTGTAGATGGTACTCAGGTAGAGCATCTACTCATAGAGTAGTGAGCAATAGGAACGTGATCCGTGCGTGGGTTATATAAACGTACCATTCCAGGAAGTAGCCCGCCCTCACACAAACCAAGAAAGAAACGGATAGCAATCAAGCCTGAGTAGTTTTGAACTAATCCGCTGAGCGTCGTAACAGTTCCCCATAATGCGACAAGGAGTGGGAGCCAGCGACTGGGTCGCATTTTCTTCATGACCAGATTAGACGCTGCAGTATGGTCTCAACGATCGGTATAGCGGGGAGTGACAAAGCTGGACACGAACGGAGCTCAACGATAATGTACCTGACGTGCAATGAGCTATATTCAGTTACGGTAGTTGAGATACACTTACGAGACGTAGAATACAGTTAGACAAATGTTGAACTGATCACCCTTGAGTTTGGTGTCTCTCTCAAGACCGGCAATTCTGACGGATTGAAATGAACACTCGCGACGCAACGCAGCCGCATGCGCTTACCTTGCATTCCCAACGTTTGTTCGATCCTATTGAGGAACGGCCTGAGTGTGCAGGAAAGGGTGACCGTATGATAAGACTCACAATGAAGTTAGCTAACCAGAGCTGTGCAAGGCGTTGATTATGAGTATCACGGTTGTAGAGCATCAGCAATGATGTTCCTCACCAAAGCCAATGGGGGAAGGACATGAAGGTCCAGTTTCCGCAACATTCGTCGTTCAACATCTTGATTTTTTCGCTCACAGTCGAGGGGATCGTTGGTCAGTGAGGTTGGAATGGGAGACATGGCGAGCTGGAGCAGCCGGGCTCAAGGCGGGCGCACCGGCAGGTAAATGGGTGAAAAGGGGTGAATGGGCCACGCCAATCTGAGGGTTCCTTGCCATGATGGCACGGTTTTATAGGCCATCAATAGAATTCAGGCGGTTGGGAGACCGCAATCGCAATCCTTCAAGCTCAGAAGAATGGAGACAACTCGGTGGATCTTTGCACCTATCGTAGTTGTCCAGGGAAACATACCACGATACGCATAGGTCACAAGCCACACGGTGTATGGTGCATCTAGCCTGTCGGTGTCAGTCTATACGTATAAGGTCGATATCTTACTTTCGTTGACGTTACTCAAAGTTCTCCCGAGCCTGGTCAAGCCCGAGGTCAAATCATTGCGTGGAAATCCAGGCCTGTAGGTACGAGTGGCACTCACAAGATAAAGATAACGGCTTGAACGCCAGAAGACCGACGAAAATGGATAGCGGATGGTAGCCGTAGTCTTCTATCTCGCCACGTAGACGATATATATAGAGTGTCTTCCTGACAGACTTTCTTACCGTTGTTCGCAAGTCAGCCGCCTAAGAATCCGCCCATGATACAGGGCCCGAAACATCTGCGATGCATGTTGGAAACCAATGCGTTATATGCAAGCTCCGGTGCCCTTCGAGATACTTGGTCGATGAATGACAATTCAGTGTCAGAAGGATGTTAAGGAGCACCAGCACGTTCGATGCCATAGCTTAGTAGTCGAAGTGACGGCATCGTGTGCACCTTCGACAAAGGGGGGGGTTTTGGGGGGGGGGGCTATTATTCTGCGAGCAGGCGTGGCAACAATATACCGAAGTTAATCTGCTCAGTAGTACGTCAACATTCTGCAGACGGCGCATTGAAGGGCGTAGTATGAATTTTCGTCTCGGTACCGTCCTAATATGATCATTAGTAGAAATTATAGTACAGGATAGAACTTGCCCGCGATATAGCCTGTCTCTTCGTAACACTGATGTATGTTGTACGCCTGTCTCTTTTACGGTTCAGGTACATGGACAGACAGCTTTGGTGCCGATAGGTTGGCAAGATAGTCCTATGATAAGCAGTGAGTGGACAAGGGTTATCACCTCTATGACTTATCGCGACCGAAGAACTCACCCTCAACCATTGCTCCCGTTGCTCAGGAATATGGTCAAACATCAGGTATCGCTTATCGTTCTTCCAGCCCGCTGTCAGGCGTGTCACGCGATCATCAACGGACTCTATACTTACCTTCAAGACTTGCACCATTTCTTTTAGATCAACGGTTTTCGCCAGGGCTTTCATGTCAACCACCTCCTCGTCATCTTCGCCTATGTCATCAGCTTTGATCCCTTCATCGACTCCTTTTCCTCCTATCTTGCCCAGCCGTCCCCAGAATTCAACGAATGCGTTTTCGTGGAGCATCTGATCGAACTCAAGTCTAGCGCGCTGTGTCCTTTCCCGTTGCCACTTATCATATTCGTTCTCCAACCTACGGACGTCAAAGCCGAGTTTTTGAACAGGCAGAGACGATACGAGAGAAGCAACGGGAAGGTCGGTGAACAGGGTGGCCAATGACGGCGCGTGAGATTCAAACAAGCTGTGGAGGCTTTGTAGGTGTTTTGACCGCAGTTGCCCCACATGACTATTAAATAGATGGAGTTGTTGGTTCAGCGGAAGTGGTGAATGTGTGAATCTGGGATCGGTCTTCAGTTGCGGCAGGGCTGCTTCCCACGTCACCTAGTCATCGAATGCATGGTTAGTGCTCTGCTGCTGAGAGAGTTCCCACCGTACCTGTGGGTCTCGGATTGCGTCTATGAGGAGAGTCCTATTGTATCAGAGTTGAAGGGTCAGCGGCGCCGAACTGAACTAAGCATTGAATGGAAGAAGCTACGCGGCGCACCTAAACTCGAGTTCACCTTCTTCCTTGGTCAGGCCTTGTCTCGACCTGTCAATTTGGGCATCGAGCTTGCTGCGTTCAGCCTTTATCTTTTCTTCCCGTTCTCTAACAGCGCGTTCTTTCCTATCTCTCCTTTGTCGCTCTTTCTCCTCCTCGCTAACTTGAGGCTGTTCGGCCTTTTCCGGTTGTTGGCTAGTATCCTGTGCGACGCTATCTGCCCTCTGCTCCACATTGCCTTGCGCCTTCAGATAAGTATTGAATAGTTCTTCTCGTAAAGAGGATGACCCAACGGCGTCATAGCGAGGGTCATCAGTAATCTTCCTCTTAACCTATTTTATGAATTGAGTACAATAAGTAGGCAAGGGAATGAAATACACACCTCTTTCCACACAGCGCCCGGTTTGGCTATACCGCTTTCCTTTAGCAAAGCAAAAAAGTCTGCCTCCGCTTTCTGGGCTGCAGCCCGTTTCTCTGTAATATGTGTCAGTGACCGTGCATTGAATCACGGCTGATACGGAGGAACATGAACCTACTTTCGCCAAGCTCCTTGAGATACTCTCTAAAGCGTTTCTCCCTTTCTCGATCATCCTTACCCCAACCAAAGAACCGTCTGTCCTTCTTCCATTGTCGGCGGAAGTCAGACCAGCTTGCACGGGTACTTTTCACCTCTTCCCGGAGCAGTCGTTCGAATTCCTCCTTGGGATTGGCGGCAGCTTTCTCCTGCTTCACTTTGGCTTCTCGAAGCTCACGTGCGCGGTCTCGACAGTATTCGTCGAAGGCCTCCTTCCTTGCGGAAACAGAAGGCAGAAGAACATAGCGTGGATCTGACACAAAAAGAGGAAGCGAAGTGTCCCAAGGATGGAGGGGATTGATGTCCTTCTCCCTGAGGAGAGTCTGAATGTTATCAGAGTTATCAACTGTAGGGCATATAAACTCTTGTAAGAGCACTTGGGCCACATACCTTGAACAACGCCTTGGCTTCATCTATCGAAAGGTCTACTCTGTCCGGCATATTCAGAGGGCGGTTCTTCTGAGCAGCCTCCGCTTCAGCTTGTTGTTTCGCTTTCTCCTCCTCCTCACGTTTCTTCGCCTCTTCTTGCTTCTGTCGTTCCTCCTCAGCCTCTTTCGCCAACTGTGCCGCTGCCTCCCTTTGCCATTCCTCCTCTTCACTCTCCTCGTCCTCATCTTCGTCCTCTTCGTCCTCCTCTTCGTCAACTCTTGCTTTCTTCGAAATGACCACTTCCTCCATAGGCTCAACCACCTCTGCCTTCCGCTTATTCACCATCTCCTTGACGTCAGCCTTGATTCTCTCCACCTCTTCAGACACGTCCCTTTCCGCCATCTTAGCTTTTCCTTCTTCCCCCCTCGCCTTCTCCTCAGCTTCCTTCCTCTCCAACTCCGCTACGGCTTCCTTGATCTCATCTGGCACAGTCCACACACTCCTCTTCTCGACTTTGTGCGTGTAGAAGGTATGCCCTTCGGTGGTGATGACGCGCAACCAGTCAGTACCGGGTATAGGTGTTTTCACGCGAGGTTTCTCTTTCTTCTTCCTCGGTTGTTGGGGGGTCACGCCAGGTATAATAGCTTGAACCGGAGGTATGGGGAACGCGGGCAGGGGACGAACATAGGTGGACTCCTTGGTCAACGCGTTGTAATAGTATGGTTGTCCAGTAGGACCTATGATATAGATACTGGTATCAGCAACGCTTCCTCACCCTCACTGTGACATGAACCAGGTACTCACTGATGTGCTCAGTCCAGCCCGGTGGGAGGGGTGGCGGGGCGTTGGGGAGATGAACCGGAGGTATGTAAGGTGCAGACATAGTTGCGCAAAGTGCAAGACCTGCGGGATATACAAGACAACAAGAACAAAGTAGTGACCGCAGTGCGGCAGGTGAAAGTTTGACCGATTGCCTCGTGCCAGTGACTCCTGAGTCGAATGACAGAGAGAAACCTCCCTATGTTTTGCAAGTGTTTTGCCAGACTTTGTTTGGACTTTGTGACGCAAATGGGTGCACATAGGCGTCCACTTGTATAGGCGCCCAAAGTATTAGTTACACGTGACAGGAGGCTGGCCAAAGAATTATCTATTTGAACGTTTACTGTCGTTAACCTGCTGTCAAACGTTTGCTGGACGCCTGCACTTGTCTAAATAGTCTCCTCTACAGGCCATCACAAAAGAGATCATCGTTCTCTGTTGTAAGGTACTTGTCATATTTGTAAGTGTAAGGTCTGCGGAGGAGACCATCGCACTTGTCCAAATTGAAGTTGTTGTCCCTACTGTGACTATATCTGAAGATCTGATGCGATCACGAAAGATGCGCAATTGGATAGCGTAAGCATTATGATAAGTACATTCCATAAATTACATCCCCGGAGATTTTATGACAAGCACGACGACCAGCTTTCTCTACAGTTCATCATGCGAAGTATGCGTCTTACCCACTACATTACCCTCCTCATCAATTTCCTCAACCTCCCACCGTACCTGATCCCTGAGATGCTCAGGCAAATCAATATGCACGCCATCACCTGATGCGTCTTCATTGCCCGCAGAAGCGGAGGCGGCCTCTGCCTCTTGCCTCCTAAGTTCCTCCATGTCAATATGGATAGGGAGAGATGGGTCCACGGGCGGAGCGGGCTTCACTCGGGTGTCTGTTGGTGCTGTCTCGGAAACACCGAGTGATCGTCGAAGGATACGGTCAACTCGGGTGAAGAACCTGGTGAAATCGACGCCGTCAGTCTAAAAGGCCAAGGATACACGTGAGAGCGGGGAAGACGCACTCGTTAGAATCGGGAACTTCGAAGCCTGATCGGACCAGGGCACCATCGATCAATACGGTCGTCACCTCGCGGAGCTCATCCTCAGCGTCCAAATCACGTTCTTCGTCCTCAGCAGGGAGCTGCTGGACACGACGGAGGAGACCTTCGATCAGGGGCGAGCGAGGGTTGATTTCTAGGATCTTCTGCTTCTTGGCGAACTCGTGCATGAAGTCGTTCTTCTTCAGGTTGGAAGAACCTGTAGTGATAAGGTAGGTTATGGATCGGTATTTGCCTATCACGTTGTCAAAGCACTGAGTAGAACGTACTCATCAGCTTCTCAACGTTCGCAGTATAGCCCATGGCATCTGCGACAATGGCACACGAACTTGTTACAAGGCGATTGGAGATGATGACTGCCGAATTATTGCATCATTAGTTTGCTGATTCACTTCTCCAGTATATCCTGCGATACTCACCATCACGAACAACGCCCTCGGCTTCCTTCTTAAGCCAATCCAACAAGGGTCTGTATTTCTCAGTTTGCTCCTCAAGCTCAGCCTTCTCTTGTGCCGGGTCCTCATCGCCGAACTTCAGTCCTGCCTTGGCAACATCCTGGAATCGAACCTTCCTGTAATACGTAAAGAATCAAACGTTAGTCAAGATGGTCAAGGCACCAGGAAATGAGAGATTTTGTACTGACTTCCACTCTCTGAGGTTCTGGACAAAGATTTCATCGAGAGCCTCGTTCAACAGGAGAACCTCGTATCCACGAGCATGAAGCTTCTCGATGAAGACGCTCTTGGCAAGGGACTCGGGGGCCTTGCCGACGTCCGCAAGGTAGAAGATTTGCCTCTGCCCTTGCTTCTTGTTCTCCAGATACTACACGCACTGTCAGCAAATCACGGCAACCACGTTTTATACTGAATAACTAACCTCGTCCAAGGAGGTATTGTTTCTTTGGTTCGTGGTAAATCGCACCAAAGAGGCCAGTTTCTCCCGGTTCTTGTGGTCCTCAACTGCACCAAGCTTGAAGACGTTATTGTACACCTTTAAGATCTCCTTGTACTTCTCGGGCTCTTCCTCTGCGATACGGCTGAGAACCTGGGCGAGACGCTTCGTGATAATAGACTTGAGTTGCTTGAGGAATTTGTTGGATTGAAGCATTTCGCGTGAGACATTGAGAGGCAGGTCGTCCGCTACGAGATAGGTTGAGTCACAAAGACAAACAGGACCTGTACTCCACGTACCGTCAACGACAGCCTTGACCCAGCTCGCCCACTTGGGGAGGGGGTTCTCGCCGAGGTCGTTCGTGATGAAGACACGCTTAACCATCAACCTCACATCCTTCACGTCCGTCTGAGGGCCTGACTGCCAGTAAGACTCATCCCTGGCGTGAATGCACGATTGAGCAGGTTGGCCAATTGAGTCATTGGGGCAGAACTTACAAATGAGAGGGAATGAACAGGATTGCCTTGAAGGATGTGCCAGATCCAGCATCGCCAGAGAAGTGGTACCAGGCCAATGGCTTCTCGGTATCTTTGAACGTGGCTTGGTAGAAGGTTTCGTACTCCTCATCGGTAACCGTCTTCGGATCTCTGCAGATTACAGTCAGCATGCCTACGTATAATGCACATTGCTGAAGACACCAACCTAGTCCAGATAGGAGCCTGAGAATTCAATTGGACCCATTCGTCCACAGTGACAGTCTTCGTCTTGGGCTTCGGTGGCTCTTTCTCTTCATCCTCTTTCTCCTCTTCCACCTCCTCGACGACGGCCTCATCTTCGTCCTCAGTCTTATCAGCGTCTTCGGGAGTTGTCGTCTCTTTTGGCTCGGGAACTTCCGGTTCAGCTTCTTCGTCAGGAACTTCCACGCTCTTTTGCGTGAAGAGGTATATCGGGAATGAAGTAGAGAAAGATGAATGTTTCTTCCTAAAATACGAATCATTTCAGTATCATTCGAAACGGATACGTAAAACGAAGACTAATAGCATACACAAGTTCTGTTAGTTTCTCAGTCTCAAGGTACTCCAAAGCGTCGGGCTTGAGAACGAGGGTAATCTCCGTGCCGCGACCGAGAGTATCACCGCGCGGATCAGGGTACACCTCAAATGAGCTCTCGTCCGCTGAAGAGCTGAATACATATTGCTGAGGCTCGGGATTCTTGTCCGACTTCGCGGCGCGCGAAGCAACGTACACACGATCGGCGACCAGAAAACTAAATGGGACCTGTGAGCGCGAGTTGCATCGCGCAAAGTCATGAATACTCACCTGCTATAGAAGCCGAGACCGAAAGCTCCAATCAAGTTGCCCTGGCCAGTCGCATCGGTACTCTCTGCTTTCGCGAGGAACTCCGAGGTGCCGGATTTAGCCAACGTGCCCTATATTGGAAGAGTGCCTGTTAATGCTCCGCCAGAGCACTGTGAAGGGGGAACGCCTACCAAG
Source organism: Lentinus polychrous (assembly GCA_000787475.1). Classification (NCBI taxonomy): domain Eukaryota; kingdom Fungi; phylum Basidiomycota; class Agaricomycetes; order Polyporales; family Polyporaceae; genus Lentinus; species Lentinus polychrous. Next base: position 737 of record JSYW01001128.1, on the reverse strand, counting down.
TGGCTCGTCAACTCTTCCTTGGTCATACCGATACCAGTATCTGTAACCAGGGCGGGATTGTCAAAAGTTCGTCGGCTGTGGCGATGTGAGCTATACGTACCAGTAATAACAATCCGACCAGTTCCGTCTTCATCCTTCCATGCTTTGATGGTAATGTTGAGCTCGTCCGCGCCTTCCAACACTTGCTTGTCGGTGAGGGAAGTGAGCCGGAGTTTCTCGAGAGCATCGTTCGCGTTGGAAATCAATTCCCGGAGGAAGACATCTCTGAGACGAGAAGTCAGAGAAACCCTAGCCTGAGAGACGCGTATATGTACCTATGCGAGTAGAGACTGCATATAACGTTAGTACCATAGTTGAATATGTTTGTTGGGGAAGAAACACACCTGTTGATAACTATTTTGCGCAAACGGGCCACATCACTCTGCACAAGGTGAAACGCTCAGAGTGTATCCCCGGCAAGTCGGGAGAGGACCATACCTGATAGTCAAACTTCTGCTTGGGAACTTGATCGCTTCCCAAAGCACTGAGAGCAAAGAGGGCGAAACCGAGGAAAAGTGAGAGAAGAGCTCGCATGGCTAGCGAGAAACTCGCACTACGCGACGTGGGACTTGAGAGCGAACTATGCTGAGAGCGTACACCTTATATTTGCTTCCGGGAGTAGTTCGGAGTCCGTGGCAGATTGGTCGCTTGTTCATTGCACTGACGTGTCACACATAGTGTTGTTGGCACAATTCAGG
>JSYW01001124.1:0-29553 GCA_000787475.1 Lentinus polychrous | reverse complement strand
TTCTTCACGCCTCCTCACATTTCTACACTCACGATGGTCTCCACCTCGAAGTGATGCATTGGGGCATCTAGCTATAGTGCGTCAGAGATCGCATTTGCTTCACCCAGGAGATGTCTATCGCGCCGCCGCGCTGCGCCCTGGCTCCTGTCGCCATGCGACAGTCGAGCCGTCCCATAGGAGATACACTTCCTACTACCTTCCCGGATCCATCCGCAACACAACCCTACGATTGTTTGGCCCTCCTTCGTACAACGTCAACCTCAAGCAGAGCGATAACCGAGGATCTTCCGCCTTGTGGAACGTCGAACGCTGACGCAAGACCGCGGGGACTGCGACGGGAGTCGTGCAGGGTTCAGTATGGTGGCTTGTAGACGACTTGACTGACGTCTCGCTCCTCCTGGACCTGTGCTCGCTCTCTTTGGTCATCCCTCGCTGGCGCTTTCTTGTTCTCACTTCATTCCGTCTCCGTCGATCCCTGGCTATCGACGAGACAACCCCGCGTCCGTTCCCGGCCGATGATTCCCTCGACAATTTGCCTGCAACTTGAGATTCGTTGTCTATCCCTGTCCCGCCAACTCACCCGCTCCACGGCCCTGGCTTGATGGACGCTGAGACGACCCGTCTCGCGTTCTATCGCTGGCCGTTGCGCTGGATGCGCCGATACACTGGCGGTCGTAGAGGTTCGCATCAAGATGATCCAACTCGACACCTCCTCTGGTTCGCCTAGTACGAACCATTTACCCCGCATCACTTCACCATCCACATTCTATGCCGTATATGCCATTCCTACCTCCACGCCTGTCGTGCACGCCCTGCAGCTATTGATCTTGGCTAGCGGAAGTGCGCGCACATCCTCATCACTCCAACCCCGATGATCACCCCATACCGCTTCCCTCCCTCTGGCTGTCTGGCGTTCTCCATTCGACGAGTACTCTCGTGAGGCCTTTCTTCATTCATTGCTTTTGTTGTATTTCTATCCTCGCGAGGGTCGACAACACGAAGTAGCTTGACCAAGACAAGGCAACATTGGCGGTGTTCATTCGGGATTCTTCTACCATTGCTCAATATCGACATTACGAGCGGACACGACTCCTCCCTCTTGCCCCTCCATGACTACCTCGACTTTCGCTCGCGACGCCCGACCTCTCCCCTCACGGATCGGTTCACCCGTCGTCGTCCTTACCACTTTCGATGAACTTGCTTCTCGCGTCCCCTCCAGTTGCTCGGTCATATATAACCCCCTTGATGGTTCTCTCGGACTCTAAAGACTTTGCGGTGCCCCCTTTCGCTATTGTATAGCGTTAGCGCGTGTTTTTGCGCCGTTCTGTTCTTTTTCGTTCCAAGTGGGCTGTTTTTGGTGGCGTTGGTGTGCCTTGTAGCGCTGGCCCCGGGTCTGCTTGAGTGAGCGCGTTTTCGTCTGGAGTGGCGAGGGTGATTATGGTTGGGTTCCGTATCCGTTGGTGAGGTTGGGTGGTTTCCCAGTCCGTGACTTCTCGCTTGCGATTCTGGTTGACCTCGGTGGAGTTGAGTCGTCTCGTTGTGCGTCGGACCTGCTTGCGGGACGGACGCCAATTCTCGCTTCTTCCTCATTGATGTCGATGGTCACCATGAAAACCCCATAATGCTCAACACCCTATGCCCCGGAATTGTCTTTCTTCCTCTCTTTCCCCCTTCGCGTCTCATCACTGCTCAAGTCCGGTGATGTGCTGTGTACCGCTACTTCACCCCACCTGCTGTTGCTGTTCCCTCGTCGTTTTTTTCTCACTCGCACATCATGCTGTATTTGTCTCTTTTCTTGTTTTTTTTTTTCCTTTCTTCAATATTGTTGTTTTTCTTCTTCTTGGTTCATTTGTCAACCCACTTTGTTTCTACTTCTTGTTTCACTTTTACTTTTTTTTCTGACATGACTTGATGTACTTGATGTTGTACACGCCCTTCACGCAATTTCTACTTACTACACCCCGACTTACCCCCGCCCCTCCCCCAAACGCCCCTCTTTGGTTCGATCGTGAACCCGGGTTTTCGCTTGTTGTCTAGAATTCCTTCTTCGTGCCTCTCTCTCCTTCTCGCTCCCCTTGTGATTGTTCTTCTCAACGTAGGATAGTCACATTCTGTGATTGTATGTACATGGCACGGAAGGGATTCTTGTTTCAATGACACGCGTTTTCCTGCCTTCTTTGATTGAAGTTCATCTGTCCAGACTCCACGGTCCTGCTGCGACTCAGCTGTAAGCGGCCATGCGTGCGTGAAATCCCATCGCATTGCAAACTCGTCCTCCTGAGTCTCCGGAGTCTGCATACGAAAGTTAGGGATGTTGAGTCCCCGAGGAATGGTATACCTGATGCGGCGAGATACTCGTCGTCCCTACAGACTGCTACTACACTGTCGTATTTGGGTTATGTCTTCCTTCGTTCTGGTACCGGTACTGCCTGAGCTCACCGCTAACCCGCTAACCCAATATATGATATTTGCATGATGCTATTCATAGTGACATAGAGGCTAGCTACGAGGCATGAGGCATGAGGTCAGAGGCATGAGGGATAGGTGAGGCTCGCATACCACGCGCCTGTCAGGACTCTTTCAGCTGCAGTCAGGTCGGGCAACCTGGACTCTCAGTTCGAGTTTCGTCCACTGGTATGCGTTCATTCCGGCGGGTTCCCGCTCGCTGCCCACCGGTGGTACCGCCGTTCCTTGGACCTTACCGTTCACGAGGGATCCGGACATCGTTGCGTGCGGGACCGGTACGTCGTTCATTTCGGTCTGAAATAGTACGGCTGGAAGCAGTTAGCAATTTCCTTGCTTTCTTTTTTTCTCTCACTGTTCTTCTTCTTCTTCTTCCCCTTCTTTCCCCTGGCATGCACATGCGCGTGTTACACTATACCTTTTCCTTGTACGGGAGAAGCTCTCTACTCATGCAAAGGTGGGAGGAGTCTCAGGAGTAAATGGTAGATGGTGGGTGAAATAAGACGGGAGAAGGTCAAAATGAGGGATATATGAGATTCGGCTGCGATGCATTTGGTCTTCAAGGCTGTTCAACAGCTCATCTTACTAACGTTGTACGACGTCGACGTTGAGCGGTGATATTACCTGACCGGCGGGCTGTTGGCTCCGGCTGTGTTTGTGGGTTAGTACTTGCCATAGGCATCTGTCCTCTTCTTTTCCGAGCTGTCCAGTGCCAGTGGGACGGTGCAACCCGGGGGGTTCCTGACATCTCGGAGAGGGGATGTTGTACTTGGGTTCTGTACTCCTCCTCTGGAGACGATTGGTGACCTTCAGCAACTCTAGAATAAACAGAAACCCGTGGTTGACTATAGGCATTGTTATATAATCCTACGCTCAGTGCGGTATAACCGCAAATAGCTCGAGACTTGGAGGAAGTTCAGTAGCACGATCGGGACGATCGATAAGAGGATCGTCATTGGTGGATCGACCAAGGGCCAATTGGCATTCAGTCAAATCACATTCTCGTATTCTGTCCACGAGCGTCGCAGCATAAACCAGACCTTGACATTGATACCTGTTCGCGACCATGAGCGAAAAAGCCGAGATTCAACGCAGACTTAAGATCAAGACTGGTGCAGCCAAACGGTTCGTTCCGTTCTCTCGATCGTGTGTAGATTGGCGGGATGGTGCTATAACCAGGTCGTTCGTGGCGTGGCTTTGTACGTAGGCTTCACAAGGAACATCTGTCCTACCAGAAGGAAGAAGAGGATTTGAAGAGGAAATTGGACAAGCTTATCGCGGATGGTGCAGAAGAGTGGGATATCAAGAACACAGTATGTTTGTTTACGCTCGCATCGAGTCATTCCTCTCTACTCCCTCCTTTCCCCCATATGTCCCTCTTCTTCAACGTCTCCGCCCTCTTCTCCAGCATTCTATATGTGGCATGAATTCTGATCCTGGTTACGTTCCTCACACAGAGGCGAATGATGGAGGAATCCGCGAAGCTGAGCAAGGACACCGCCAATCGTGTGGGATCTGCCGTTCAGGACTTACGCGACCTCATTGTGAGTGAACCCTCGGAGATTTTGCACTGCATGTCGGTGTGACACCTTAACGGGATAGGTCGGCTTGGATCACGACGCGGAGTGGGCACAGAACGAAGATCTCCTCAAGGCGAAAGAGGTCTTGGAAGAAGTGAGCGTGTAAGATTCTACTTACAGGAGCTTGAGAAGGAAGATAAATGTACTGTACCATTTGCTTTCGCCGGAGTGTATGAATACCCTTTGCGCTTGAGGTTTTTAATTGCCGCGCCTCTTCGCGTTAAGGTTAATACTGAGAGGATTGCCCGTTCTGCGCTCGTTCGCGGTCCCTCGCTTCCTTCAGCTTTGTCAAGGCATCGAGGATCCCATTCCACGCGTCTCGCTCAATCCGTTCCTCCTGTAATCCGCGGATCTTCCCTTGGTCCCGGCTTGACTCCGAGCCAGTAGGTGGAGCACTGGAGGGAAGCCCTACCCCTGAGGAAGGAGGCACAAATCCTGGGGGAGGCGCGATGATTGCTGATGGTGCAATGCGGGATTGACGGATATGCGCAAGTGAAGAACGAATGGCAAAATGGATAGACTGCAATGTCAGGCAGGCTCAGTATGAGCATAATGCACAGAAATTGTAGGCGAACGTACATCGAGACGTTCAAAGTACTCGCTGACTTCGAGCACGAACTGTTCAGAACGTTCACCACCTTGTGGAAGGCCATCGTCTGGTCCGTCCGTTTGAGGCAACGTCAAGAGGGATATTGAAGAAGCAGCCAGAGATAATAGACGGCTAAGATCCTGTGTGAACAATATCCAGCAAAAGATCGTCAGAGCGTGTATGCCGGGAATGACATACCTTCTCAACCTCTCCCAGAGCATATATTTGGCGTGCGGTTCGACTGGAAGTCCATATGGGGTCAATATCGGTCTCCAGTGCGGCACTCGGTTGGGAAGGGTTCTGTTGAGATGTCGATGCAGAGGCCATGGTTATCTGACTCAGTTCTGGTTTCGGTATTGGTTCTGGTTCTGAACGATTGGTATGCCGTGACCTGAACCAAACAGACGCGATCACGTGTAACCGGCAGACGGCGAATGCGCGCCGGGCAAATAAATGCCAAGCATTTCTGGACTGACATCACTATCAAGATCGACTGCTCCTCTTCTATACGCGTACGGTACAGCCGACTTATAAGATCGCAACGCCGCTGCGCACTTTCTCCATCTTCTGTACCATACCCATCGCAACCACCATGAACAAGTTCACAACGACTCTCCTTATTCTTACTGTCCTACTTGTTCTCCTTCCAACGGAGACTTATGCGTTCGGAGCTGGAGACATACCTGATTTCGCCTATTTGAATGGTATAGTATTTCTCCTTGACGACCGATTCATGCGTAGAAAATGAGACGCTTTCGTGCTTCCAGGCAAGGCTTTCCGTCATGGTGATATCGAAAATATTCTCAGTGAACTCGCTAAGACGGCTGGTCACGCAGGAGGCGGGGGTGGACTTCTCGGGTTCGCTCAGAACGTACTGAGTGCAGCCGCAGGAGGATCCAAGTTCTCCGCATCCGACATCAAGAAGGTTTATTTCGTGAGTACATCTCTGCATGCTCTTACTTGTCGAAGGTGTTGATCTCTTTTGCGATTAGGGCAACTGGTTGCGGGACTATTCACAGGTATGATGCTCGTGTGCATACGGCACGAGGTTGTCCTGACATCCCCTCCTCGAAGGCTATGGACATCGCAGGTCTCTCTAAATTGAGTGCCGATACCCTTGTACTGATCGTCGGTGTTCTCGGTTTCCTCGTGGGTGTCCAAGCATTGTTATCCATGTTCCTCGAGATTCTATGCAGTGCTGACTCTGACCGGATATACAATAGACATTCGGCTTTGCCACGGAGGAGTTCCAAGTAACTGCAGATCGCCTTGGAGTATATCTCCCGGTTGAGCATATCGATAACCCGAAGTACGGACAACTTAGTCTTGCGCGAGACTATGTGTATCTAACGTGGTGCGATAATAGGGGATATGCTGAGAAAGAAGGCGATGCTCGTCAATTCCACCCAAAGCTTCGTCCTCCCGTAAACCCGCAGGAGCTCGAGATTGACCCTAATACGGGCATGAAGGTACCGCGGAAAGTTTATCCATCCGGCCTACGTCGTTCTCACCCTTCTCATAGAACTATATGGCGACAGAGAATCGCGGCTGGGATACCTCGACCGCTCACATTCGCCGAACCTTTCAGGCCTGCATTGATTATGGCCGTCGTGCCCGTGGTAAAGAGGGCGCTGACTTATGGGAAGCATATCGTCTGCTCGGAACCGGTCTTCATACTATGGAAGACCTGCTCGCCCATTCGAATTGGTGTGAGATCGCACTCAGAAAGATGGGGCATGAGGAAGTGTTCTGCCATGTCGGTGGTAATGGTACAGTACCCATCAAGTGTTTCTCAGTTCCGTCGCTGATATGATTGCGAATAACAGTCGTAGTCAATACCCCCAACGGCCCTGCGCCTCCTCTGGTCACTGGCACCTTCGGAAGCGCTGACTTCATTCACTCCCTCATGGGCGAAGCCACCGACCACCTGTCCCAGGCCTCTGTGGTAGATCTCTCAAAACGAATGAACGACGCCTCCCAAAACGATGACTCGGCTTTCGTCAATCTCAAAAACATTATCTCCAAATTGCCCATTGGTAAATCCTCAGAAGATGACAAGGTGAACCAGGGGGATGAGATGAAGCAGAAGTCGAAGGCGTATCAATTCAACCCGGATGATATTGCACCGAAGGAGGTTCAGGAACAGCTTTGGCAGCTGCTGAAGTGGAGAGATGAGATTTACAAAGAGATTTTGAAGAAGATCGAGATGATCCCCGGTTTGGAGGATCTGATCGAAACATTGACGAACGCTCTGAATGCTTGTAAGTGCGCCGCATTGGGGTTTGCAGTGCGATATTCGCGTTCTGACGGAAACTCTCTATAGATGTCTACACAATCCTAGCTCCCTACCTGACCGTACGTCGCGATTCACCTACTGTGTTGTGAACCCCTCTCAACGTATATGCTATAGCCCATTCTCCAACAAGTCACGACTGTCCTTGGCGAAGGAAGCAAAGCTGTCATTGATACTCATGATCAATATGAGGTCTTCGATAACCCCAACGCATCAGACCCGTCTCACAGTTTGTTGTCCAAGGTGCGATTTACATGCTACAGAGGTAACCAAGAACAGTTAACATTTCTTTCAGGACCACTTTGCCCTCATTTTGAATGAGCCTGCTGGGAAGATTGCTCAGATTGTCGTGCAAAACTCAGTCAACCTCATCGTTCAGGTTTGTACCATGATCACATGGCATGTGCCTCTGCTGAAGCTCGTATGTAGGCATGGTTCGACAATTCTGATCCTAACCGCGTCATCGACGAGATCCTCGAAGCGTTCCACCACCCGTATTACGCTACGGGTAATTCTCGTATCCAGCATGCCATGTTCGAGGAGATGGAGAAGTGGCTAGGCGCATTGGGCCCCGAGGAAACTGAGAGGACTATCCAGGCTCTCACCAAGGTTCGTTCGACAGTATCAAATTGCTCCGCGAAGCCCAACTGAGTTTTTCTCCTCCAGGAATCTGTCAGAGCAGGCAAGAACAAACGCCAAGGCTCAGATGATGACATGACTCAGTCCGACCAAGTCTTTGGCGGTGGCCTCTCTGCAAAGTCTTCCCAATACCAGAGCGGAGGATACCAAGGGTCCCAGTCCCAGCAAAGTGGAGGAGGGTACGGTGGCTCTGCTGGAAGTGGCTATGGTTCTTCTGGGGCTGCTTATGGCTCGTCAGGAGCCTATGGCAGCTCAGGAGGATATGGCACTTCTGGAACCACTTACGGGGGTACAGGAGGCCGACACGACGATACTGAGTCCTATGGTGGAAGTCGTCGCCATGAAGGGTACCAAGCTTCCTACGAAAGCTCCACCGGAGGTTATGGGTCAGGAAGGACCGAAGAATACGGTTCAGGACGTACCGAAGGATATGGCTCAGGCCGTAAGGAGGGGTATGGAAGCTCTGGAGGTTATGGTGGATCCAGTGACTACGGCTCTGTCGGTCGCACTGAGACCTACGGTTCGTCAGGAGGGTATGGTTCTGCGAGGACTGAAGGCTATGGCGGAAGTACTGGTGGTTATGGCGCCGGCGACAACTACGGTTATGCTCGCACAGATACATATGAGTCATCTGGCCGCAAGGAACAATACCCATCTGGCCGCACTGAAGGTTATGGGTCATCCGCCGGATACGGTTCTGGTCGCGCAGAAGGCTATGGATCCAGCACCACTGGGACATATGGTTCATCCGGCGAGTATGGCTCTGGTCGTACAGGAGGCTACGGATCCACTACTACCGAAAGCTACAGTTCCACCGGTGGATATGGTTCTGGCCGTACAGAAGGGTATGGGTCCACCGATGCCTACGGCTCTGGTCGTACCGGAGGCTATGCCTCCTCCGCTGGAGGGTATGGCACCGGGCGCACTGAGGGCTATGGCGGTGAATCCGAGGAACATCTGCACGGGCACAAGAAGCACCATGGAGGGGCGGAATATGGTTCAGGTGGTTATGGGCGTAGCAGTGAAGATACTTATGGATCTTCTGGAGGAGATGGGTACGGCTCTCGCCGTGGTGGCAATGAGAGTAGCTATGGTGGTGCCAGTGGTTATGGCGACAACACCTCCACCGGGTACGGTCGCACCGAAGAACGTCGTGGCTATGGCGGAGGAGATGAGTATGGGTCGTCCCGTCGCGAGGGGCATGGCGGTGGATCCTATGGCCGCGATGAGTCGTCTGGTTATGGGAGCCGAGGTGAAGGATACGGCGCAAGTGGATATGGCGGAGAATCTCGCAGGGAGGAGTCTTATAGTGGTGGATACGGCGGGAGCGGTGGAGGATATGGCTCTGGTGAAACCCACCATGGTCGTCACCACCGTCAGGAGGAGGGCGGATATGGAGGGGAAGGAGGATATGGGAGAAGGGAAGAGTATGGTGTACGAGATCGCGACGAGACGTTTGGTGCAGAGAGGCTGAAGTTGGACGATAACGACTCCGATGACTCTGAGCGTCGTCGTCGTAAACACCACCACCGCAAGCGCAGCGACGACTCGGATTGAGGAGGAACAACAAGAGAAGAAGAGCATGAAGCAGAATTTATGTATTATAGGACATGTACCGAAATTATGTTGTAGTTAGCATGCTGTAATAGTAGAACAACGCCTGTTTTGACTCAAGTCCATCGTTTTGTGAACATTCGACATAACCTGCCGTTTCGGGTTGGGTAGGATCGACTGTGATGCGATCAATCCCGGCTCTGTCGCTCCCATTCCAAAACGGGCAACTTCAGTGGTTCATGTCCGCACAATGTCAACCTCGACAGTTATTCTGACGTCTGAGTCACGGATGTCTGCAGCCCTTGGCCTCTCTCATACTAATAGCTCTAATCAGGTGTATCTTATGCAGGGTATGTCAAGTGTTCCTATTGGATGCGCAACATACCCGGGTCTGACAGGTCATTTATCAGAAAGTACGACTTCGCCGCACTGTTTCCCTTTGCCGCCTTTCCGCAGATGTCCGTTTGTTCTCTTTGGCTTCGTTCACGCGGATACAAGACTAGAAGATGAATCTCAAGGGAAGAATGTGCTCAGACTGGCACGATATGTATACCATGACCATATCCTGACGCCTAGATACGGTCGAGCTCCGTTGCCCTTCTTGTACCTGCGGATTCTAGTCGTCGCTCGGGTGCTCTTTGCGATGAATAGCTCGTTAATCTGGCTCAATCGGCAGTAGCTATCCGTGGTACTCACTCACGTCGAGACCCTGTTGGCAATCTCTGATTACCACTCGTCCAGAACGACATCTGACGTCCGCATCGAGCATCGCACCGGTCATATCTTTGCTTGTCCAATAGCATAGAGTGCCAAGTGCCTGAACATGACTCGCCACTGTCCATGTCAAGCTTCTGCCCTGGATTACTTGTTCTCCCCCGTGTGCTCTCGATTCAATACCTGCCTCGCATCTCGACCTGTCTACTGCTGCCCTAGATCACGATCCAAACCCTCAGCGACTCACCCTCAGACTGTATAAATTCGCTCTGAGCAGATACATCATGCCTTGGGTGCCTTGAGTCTACCCTCCCCGCACCTTGCATTCGCCGCCACATTCTTCTCGAGTCCGAACTTAGCCATGCGTTTCGCTCTCTCTCTCGTAGCACTTGGAGCTCTTGCCACTCAAGTAGCTGGCCGTGCTACTTCTCTCACTAGACGCACATTCACAGATGTTTGTGCTGAAGTCAGCGCCGATTTGGCCGTCCCTGGCCTTTTCGGTCAGATCATCGACTTCGGTAGACTCAGTATGTCGGCTTGAATTTCTTGCAGTCCATCGGGACTGATTTATTTTGCATCAGACGTTTGCATCTGTGTTTCCGGGCTCGACGAGCTCTTGAACTCCAACCCGCTCATCATCACCGCCGTCGCATTCGCCGGTACAGCGACAGTTAAGGCAGAGATCACGAAAATGGTCAGTGTATATCATTTCCTGAGGTCTCTTGTCGCTAACATTGGCCCGTTGAAACCCCTAGATCAACTCTGCAGCCGGGGGTAAGAGTTGTTCTTTCCCAGACAACGCTGTCTCAGTCTGTAGCAAGGGGTAAGATTCAATACTCATTATTGCACTTGAGCATATGCTGAACCCCAGGGTTCTCCGATAGCTCTCCTTGCGGTTTCTCCTGCAAGAACGGGTTCACGCTTTCGCCTGACAAGAAAGATTGTATCTGTCTCCCGCCCTTCACAGTATGCAACGGCGTCTGCGGCAAATTCAAGTCATGCCCGTCTGCTCATCCTAAGAGCAAGCGCGAAATTGAACTCGACATACAGAAGAGGGAGGCCGTGTGCGACAGGGGTCTCACTGCATGCGGTGTCTACGCATGGAACGGCCTCTCCTCGAAGGAGGCCTGGGAATGTCTCGACACTCAGAGAGACATCGAGAGCTGTAAGTCCGCCCAACTTGTCCGCGGTGTAATCGGATTTCTGATATGAGATTGCATATTGATTGCTTCTGCATTGTGGCGTGTCCCGTGTCCTTGATTCAATGAACAACCTCTTCCCTCCCTTCGGATCGTGTCTGGCCGCATATCGACCTCAATGCACCCGTTGTCCGATGTTCAAACTGATGCAGGTGGTGGCTGCGCGATTCCTCTCACTCTTGGCACGCCTCGAGGGATAGACTGTACCGCCATCCCTGGTGTCACCGACGTCTCTTGCCGGGCTGGTCAATGCATCGTCCATCGCTGCTCTCCCGGTTACGTTGTTTCCTTGGATCGCACCTTCTGCGTTCGCAAGTCCAATGCGATGGGAGGTGTGAAGGTCAACGTGGACGTGCCTGCTTCTGCATATGGACTGGAACATCTCCCCCTCAAAAAGCGCGGCGAGTAGATGCATACTGGGGTCGGAGGATGAACGGGAATTTGGCGCAGATACCAGTTGTTCTTTACTTCGTCCGAGGGTACATTCTGTGAACAGTCATGCAGTTGATCACCAAGTTTTGCTCCCGTGCCGTTATGTCTGTGTATGCTTCGTGATAGGCTTTAGTGCGTGTTATAGCCGGGATTTGAGGTCCAATATATCTTTGGTGCATGCGCAGGAGGGGAGTCACCTGTACCCTAGTTCTAGGGCATGCATATCACAGATGAGCTTTGCAGATTATAGTATGTACAGTACATGCAGCTGTAGAAATACAAGTTTAAAAAGCAATACAATGCAGGGTCTAAATTCGAAAGCGAGAGCAGCTTGTCCATCACAATAACAGTCCACTAACCTCAACCCGTTCTGGCCTTCTTAGTAGGCTGTGGGGTTCCCTTATCAACAGGACCCTTCCTCTTCGTACTCGATGCTGTTCTCAGAGACGAGAGCATGTCCTTGTACTTGTCCCTCACGATGAATGCGATCTTGCCGACCTCGGATTCCGCGCCGTTGAACTTGATGGCATTGTCGATCATGAGGTCGAGATCAGCCTCGAATGCTTCGACGGAGTCGTATTTGTCTGCTTCTAACTTGTGCTTGATAGTAGAGAGATCCCGAGCGTCCTTCTTGGGAATGATGTCGTGGTACATCGGAATACCCAGAGCGATTGGGTCGACAGGTTCTCTGAAAACCCAGGTGCTTAAGAAAGGAAGAAGTGAGTGCACGCCTCAGCCATGAGGAAAGGGAACATACACGGGGTCATTGAGCAGTTTGTTGATAATCCCGAGCAAGCTCCGCTTCTCGTTATACGCAAGCTTCTTCTCCATGACTTTGGCCCATTCCTTTCTGAACACCTTCTCGAGGACACCTACGGCAGTGACAGGATACGTTGTAGGAGGGTTGAAAGTTCGACAATTGCTGAAAACTAATTCGGCATCCTTCTGGAACTCCTCCATCGTTGTATACGCGTGTTCGTTCAGCTTGGTCTGCATGGTACCGAAGTCCATGGGATGCTTGATCTCATCGTAGTAGCTATGGGGAGCCACAATCGTCAGCACCACGAAGTAACATCAGGGTTCGTCAATTCACGTACGTTGGGCATCCGTCGCCGATGGGATCCACAGGCTTCAAGAAAATGAACGCCTCTGGTAACCTGGTAAGCGTTTTCAGGACTTCTCGACACTTCTTCTCGTTGATCGGTGTCTGCCGGCTTGGCGATGGTCGAGTTCTGGTAGGGGCAGGTGTGCCGGTGTTTGACCTAGATACATCCTTCTCCTTGCCCTTGGCCGAAGGTGCAGGAGTATCAGAAGGTGGTGGCGGCGTTGGTACAGGAGGCGGAGCCTTGGGGGCCTTCTCTTTGCGATGAGAAACACCGTTGCGCGCAGGAGTGGGAGCTGGCGTCGCCTTCGGTACTGGCTTGGGTGTTGCTTTCTCGTTAGAGGGTCCTGGGACAGGCTTTGAAGGACCGGGCTCAGGTGCAGGTGCAGGCGTCACCTTCTCCTTCTTCGCTGGAGTAGCGAGAGCGAGGATGTCATCCTCTTCCACTTTGTCCTCTGTCGCTGCACCCTTCTTGCGCTTGCCGATGATTAACTTGGGGATTTGTCTCGCTGGTGGTTTCTCCTCGAGGAGCTCTTCTAGAGGCTCTTCCCTAGGTTTCTCCCGCACTTTCTCCTTCCCACGCTCCTTGTGATGTCTGTCCTTCTCCTTGCCCTTCTCTTTGGGACCCTGCTTGACTTGGTCTCTCTCCCGTTCGATAGCAATGACCTCTTCTAGAAGGTCGGCCGATCCGTCATCAAAGTAGTCGGCTTGAGGAGTGGAGCGCTCGGGTTGGAGGTCAGCCTCACGTGTAGGCTCAGGCACAGGCGCGGGAGGAGGGGGAGGGGGAGGAACTTCAGACAGCCGCGGTACCTTGGGCTTCTTGCCCTTCGCTTTCGGAGCCGGCGTCGCAGGCTCAGCATTAGATTTGCCGTTTACCGTGACCCCGTTGCCCACGCGAAGCTTAATAGTGGGACGAGGAGCCGGAGTAGGCGTGGCAGGCATGGGACTTTCGGCCGGCGCAGGAGGTGCAATCTTGATTGAAGGCGTAGCGGGCGCACGAGGCGGAGGTTCAGTGCGAGGTTGATGAGCAGCAGCATCCTTATTGCGCCTCTCGTCCACAGTCTTGGTCATGCGGGCCCATTCTAGATATCGCTAAGACTCGCGACTGAGAAAAGAAGACAAATGCGACGTACGTGCATCAAAGTAGCTTTCCAGTGCTACTGCTTCGTTATATGCATAGGTACCAGGCGCGTTGTACGTCTTCGCATTTCTGATCATCAGGCGGAAGTCCGCCTCGAAGTCGGAGCGGCTCTTGTACTTCCCCTGTTCTAGTTTCGCCGCCATGGTGCTGAGATCCATGGGGTTTGTGATGATCTCGAAGTAACTGAGGGTAAACGGACAGGTCAGTATCATTAACACTCGAGTAGGAAGACGAGGTCACTTACTTCGGAGCTCTATCGCGGACAGGGTCGACCGGTTGAAGGAACAAAGCGGATCGCTTGTGGGTTTGTAGCTTTTTCAGCATGTTCTGACTAGCCGTGACATCGTACACATCCATGCCTCCGGATTGCGCTTTGGGCACATGTTTCTGTTGAGAGGATTTGGGCGGTCGAGACTTCTCGGTTGCCTTCTTGTTCGATGTGGTTGTGGCGAGCGACCCAAGTCTCTTGGCATTTACAGAAGGTATCGAAGGCGTGCGCGGACCATCGGAGTGTATACCATTTGCTGGCAGTTTCAGTTTCGGAGGGACCGCAGACAGAGGCGTGAGCGGCGATTTCGGTACTGGAGGGACAGTGACCTTCTGCGGTGGACGGGCCCTGACGGGAACCTTAAGCGGTAGTGCAGGAGGCGTCTCCACAACAGGAGTTGGTGGTAAATGGATAGTGACTTTAGGGGGCGCCTCTTCTGCACCGCGGATGAGCAGGTCAGCGAGTTTGAGCAGACACCAGCGGACGTCGTAGTCGGCATGAGCCGCCCTATACAATGTGCTCAGTAATGGAAATTGTGGAGAACAAACACGGCTTACATCGCGATGGGGATGAGAAATTCTCGGATAGCCTCATTCTTGCCTACCTCCCGATCCTTCCTCAACGCCTTGATAAGGATATCGATATCGCTCCTCTTGTTCTCCTTCGTCTTCTCCTGGCCATTTCCATCCTCCTCGATGAGCAGTGACTCCGACTCTTTCGCAGAAGCCTTGAGTTCACCCATGGTTACGAGAAGAGCCAGACTCTGACACGCGTTACGAGCGACATGACGACGGATGACGCGCGAAGAGTCATTGGCCATGACGGAGAGGAAGTATTGCATCATCTTCGGCGTGTACCACTTGCTGAGGAAGAGAGCATCGAATGCAACCATACGAACTTGGGTATAGTTTCCCTCGCTATACATACATACAAAGGAGTTAAGCAATTGGAGAGGGACTTGCGCCAGAAACCTTACCGAGTCAATGGGAAGAAAATACGGGGCTCGTGCGGTATCAAGCTTGCCAAACTGAGAGTCATGTAGAACTTGTAAAAGATTTAGCTGCAAGGAACACGGAGAGCGCACAAGGCCGGCAGACATACCTCCAAGGTGGCAACGGTCACCACATTATGGAACGAGGGTATCAAGCGATCCATGCTTCGATACCTGTCAACCTCTGACAGGGCTTGCTTCAATAGGTCACGGTCCTCAGGGTCTAACTGGGCCCTTGTCTCGGAATCCGTTAGTTCACCTCGTTCGGGCGGCACCGTCGAAACGAGGGCGCACGTCAGCGACGAGATAATGTTGCATATGTATAATGCGTCGGAGTACTAGGCGACGTCAATGAATGACATTATAATAGTGATGATAAGAACGTACTGGATTAGAGGTATTATCGTTGTACCGGAGCTGGTCGATCAGGAATCGCCGTACGACAGGAGGTGTCTTGCCATTCGCGAACCGGACCTGAGCGATAGCTCTAACCAACGCTTTGCGCACGAAATATTCAGCGAAGTCGTTGAAATCGTTCGGTCGAGGCACGTATGAATGGCTGAAGAGATCCTGGTCCGGGTCTTCCGGGTCATAGCAGTACCGCAAGAAGAGTTTGAACAGGTGAAAGAGACCCAGCCAGGAGAGTCGTTCTATGGCACACTGCAACGAGTAGTATTAGCGCATGCTATTGGCCCTATATACGATCGGACTCACTGTGACGAGGGCGAGGGCTGCCTCGCAACGAATGCGATAGAAATAGTTCGTGACCAGGACCGTCTTGGTGAACTGACTAGAGATGATTGCGTTTGGGGTTTTCGAAAGAACAGTGATGGCCTTCGGTCGATGTTTGGGTCGTGAACCAGACAATCACGATACAAAGTGCGCATATACATACCTCGTACTGAGCAACAACGTCTCGATCGCGTTGCAGCTGAGAGACCCACATATAATCCTTCTGGTCAAACGCAATATTCGCGATCCACTCTAGGTCAGCATCGATACGGATCCACTCATAAGTCTGACCCGACATGGCCTGCTCGTCTTCTTCAGTCCAGTCGGCTACCTTCCAATTCTCGCGTTCCTGTTCTTTCTCCCATATCTCCAAACCGAAGCCCATGTCAATCATATCCATAGCGGCAGCCGCTTCCGCATCGCCCTCAGCAGCTGCTTGCGCAGCGGCCTGACGAGCCAAGTATCGCTTCGTGTTGCGACGGACACGCTTGTATTTAGTGTTGAATGGGACTTCGTAGCGTTTGAAGGGGCTCTTGATGTCCAGGACGTGTTCGTAGGGCGTACCGTCCGCCTCATGAATTCGTATGGTCATTTGGCCCTAATCAGGCCATGAAGACCATACAACAATGTTATACATGTGACTGACTTACCTCGAAGAACTGAACGGGTTTCATGAGCGCCTTCGAAACCTCGTTATTTTCGTGTACTCTGTATGCAGGCGAATCTTGACGCATTGAGATTTCGACGGCCATCTTCTTGCGGTTGAAGGAAGCAGAGAAGCCGAATGTAGGGCAGCCACTTCCGTAGATCCACTGCTCTGCAAACGATCTTGGCTCTACACCGCTTATCTTGCGACACAAGCGCAGGAACGAATGTGTCGAGATCGCTCTACCTTCGAAATGTGGTGCTGCCATCGCGGCGAGGAACAATTTAGGGAGAATGCGTGTGAGTGAGAGGGACGTGCCTGACTTGCTCAGGCGACGGTCAAGAATATGGAGTACCAGAGGGCTTTTGAGATTCACAAATGCTAACTGGAACTGGTCCGGTGGATCATGAAGACCGGATTGACAGATCGGTGGCATGGTACCGTTGTCCATCTCGAGTACACGCTCCATGTCTTTCTTGAGCCTGTACCGGTACTCGTTGTTGCCGTGGATCTTGCGCATAAATTGGGCAGCCATGTACAAGCTCAAGCCGTTGATGAGCCAAGTATCTGGCCAAACCCTCTGGAATATATGGATCCCCACCCATTGGCAAGCGAGAGCGTGACCGAGTGAGTGTCGCGTCTCATAGACTTGGTCAATAGCGTCTTCTCCTATAAGAAGGTCCGTCGTTACTAGGGACATTGAGGCGCTATCAAACCTTTGCGTGGGCATCTCGTCCACGAAGACCAGCTTGAAGGAATCGAATGGGTAGGCGCCCGCATAGCCGGATGAGTAGAAGTTCATCGCTGATCGCATGGCAGAAACAGAATGTACGAGCATATTCTCATGCCCAGGCAGGCAGAATGCGTCAATCGGGGTCTGAACAGTGGTTTCTTCGTCGGTGGGGACGTGGTATAAGTGGAACGGGCCAGCGGCGAACGCGATATGCTGCACAGACGTCGCCGCTTCCTGGGAAAAGACGAATATGGTCTTCGCAGAGTTATGCGGGTGTGCAACCTGAACACAGCGATGTTAACTAATACGGCCGTGTTACTGCCATGAAATACACTGACCTGTTCTTCAAATCGACCACTGCAGACAACAACGGTTGGATATTCAGGGTCAGATGCCCCCTCCTCCTCACTAGAACTTGGATCTTGTTGCTCTAGTTGTCTAGGGACGACGAACTCAAAGTCCCAAGCACATTTCTCCCATAGGCTGTCTACACAGGGGACCCAACACCTCGCGGAATCTGGTGCTGAGGGTGTAGTGTATACATGTGGGACGCGCTGTTACGAAGTCAGTGTGGGAGACACAGCTCAGATGCACTCGGTAACGTACGTATGGGTATGTTTCGTTCGGTAACACAAATTGAACACCATCCGACGTGTTTCGCATACTGTATGCAATGTGGACAGTGATCGGTGCATACTTTGGCGTGGTTGGGACGACCGCCTGAGTTCTCTCTGGACCTGGGGTGTGAGGCTCGGGGGTGCCCACTTCATGCTGTTAGCACTGAAGCCATTCAAGCCGCGATTCGACTCAACGCACCTGCGCTAGGCGCATCGACTTGCTCATTCCCAAAGATTGGTCTGATAGTGACCTCAGGGGGAATCGCTATCGAAAGTTCCCCTTGGTCGTCTTCTGAAAGTGCTGAATACAACTTCCGCTTCAACTCTGGGTGGTTATGGACGTCTGAGGGATTCGATATGTTCAAGCCGGATAACGCATCGTGGTGTACAAATTCAGTGGGGTGGTTGTCCACATTGATGGAGTGGATCGCTGAAGAGGCACAGGTAACTTTGTGCCCACTCCTGGAATTGCATGAAGCACTTACTGCATTGCCGTGAGTTTAGGTGTATGGTTCTGAGTCGTGGGTTGGTTGGGTTTAACGTGATTTCGGTGTAGCCCTGAAATAAGACATCGTTATGAGCTTACCAAGTGACTGCAACCTAACATGCGGTACTTACCCAGATACGGCCAGAGAAGTCAATCTCAAGCACGACTCGTTGATGACTAGTATATACAGAACAAATTATCAGCACCAATCTCGCTTGCACAAGAAGAGTTGGACACGTATATAGCGAAGCCACGGGTCCGGTGAAGTTTCTCAGTGTTGGTCTCTTTCGGATTCGAGTTCTGCATGGTGATTCAACTGGTGAAGGGGGTATTCACGGCCCGGACTCAGCAAGAGAGGTGTAGAGAGCAAAGAGCCAGAGGCAAGCACAAATGAAGGATGAGATACTAAGCAGAGAATAGAGGTGAGTTGGTCGCCGTGCACGATGACGGCCGCACAAGCCTGCCCGCCGTCGTGGACCTCAGCAAGTGCAGCTGATTACGTAATGGAATGTGTCTCATTAACTTTCCCACTCCCAAAACGGCAAGTGCTTCCGCCGGCCTCGCGCACTCAAGTATGAAAATTATCCCGATCTATCGTTTACTACTAACTACTACTTCACTCTCCAGAACCGCACAGACCTTATAGAGATCATACAACATGCCTCCGAAGTCGATATTCAGGCAACCTGGCGCCAAACACTTTCAGCTCGTGCACCGTTCGCAGCGAGACCCTCTCATCCACGACCCTGAAGCAAGCAAACATGTCTTGAAGGAGATCGAGAGAGTGAATGCAAAGAAGGTAGAGTAAAAATCGGCTCTGGGTGCATATTGACCAATCGTGCTCTCTAGGGAAAATCCCGTGCTGATCTCGAGCGCGCAATCTCCCCAGAGGGACTTGCAGGCCGAGAGAACATAGGCGAAGCCGCCGCCTATGGAATCTACTACGACGATACCGAATATGATTACATGCAGCATCTACGACCGGTCGGTGTGCAAGAGGATGGTGTTGAAAGCATTCTCATCGAAGCACCGACCAAGTCTAAAGGGAAAGGGAAGTCGAAAGCGCCAATAGATCTTATTGAACTTCCCGCAGAGGCACTCCCCTCGAAGACTGAAGTACCACGGAATTATGAGTCCCAGGAGGCCATCCCCTCCTCAATAGCTGGGTTTCAGCCAGATATGGACCCTCACCTACGGCAAGTGCTCGAGGCGTTGGAGGACGATGCCTTCGTTGACGATGATTTGGAGGATGATTTCTTTGGAGCACTTGTTGCAGACGGTGAACGAGGGGCAAATGAAGAAGTTGAGTTCGAGTTCAGGGAAGAGGGCCTTGACTTTGAGGGCGCTGAAGGTGCTGACGGAGAGGTGGAGGATGAGGATGAGGATGAGAGTTGGGAAGCCAGGTTCGCGAGGTTCAAGAAAGCACAGAAGGCCGCCACGCCCCCTAGTGATGGTTCTGACTTGGATCTTTATTCCGAGGGCGGCGATACTGTTGGGGCTCTGCCCCAGATATCTGTAATTGGTGGGAAGAAGAGGAGGAAGGGAACTTCGGACGCCTCTGGTTACAGTATGAGCAGTTCGTCCATGTTCAGGAACGAAGGCTTGACAACATTGGATGAGAGATTTGAACAGGTGAGTATCGTCCGTGCCGGCGACTTGAACTTTTGTCGCTCATACAGTTATGATTTAGATCCAAAAAGAATATGAATCTGACGAAGATGAAGCCGCCGAGGGTTCCGACACCGACTCCGCTCCTGAACTCATCACCTCTCGCGAGGACTTCGATGCCATGATGAACGAGTTCCTTGATAACTATGAGATCCTCGGCGGCAAGATGAAACCCAGACTCGAAGGCGACACCGCAGCAGAGAAACTCGAAACTATTCGCAAAGCTCTCGGTCAAGTCAAGATTCGCGAACAGGGAGACGACGAGAGCGATGAAGATGCTGATATCTTGATGCCCCTTGATGTGGACGACAAGAAGGACAGATGGGATTGTGAGACTATCCTCTGTAAGTTCAGATTTAGATTCAGTGAACATCAATCTCCGTTGCTGACTCTGAATCTTCCAACCGCCTTCGCTTATAGCAACGTACAGTAACCTAGAGAATCACCCGCGACTCATCCGCGCGCGTCAAGAAAGAGCCGTTCCTAAGATTCGCCTCGATCCCAAGACAGGATTGCCGTATGTGAAAGACAAATCGCCGCGTAACACACAGAAAAGCAAAGTGGTTGCTGAAGACGAAAACGAGGACACCGAATCACATCGTGAGTTGGAAGAGATTCTCTTCCGGCACCACTGAATACTCAATTGCTCGCTCCACAGCTGCTCGTGTGACCATTGCTCGACCAAAGAACGAGTCGAAAGAAGACAAGAAGATGCGCAAACAGGCCGTTAAAGCCGAACGTCAGGCGCGACGTGCAGAGAAGAAGGCCACGAAGGAGCAATTCACCGCAGAGGCGAAGAAGCAGGTGAAGACCATTGCACAGAAGCAGGAGTCGACCAAAATGCGGAAACTATGATTCCCGCACCTCTTGTATCATCTCAGCTAACTATTAGGGCATTGTACGGCACATGTATCGATACCATCTTTCTCATTGTCTTCTAGGGTCTGATCTGCAACTGTACTCTTTCTCTGCAGTACACCCACATACGATTCTCACCTGCTCCACAGCGATGTCATGCATCTCGTCGGTGTTGTTGTCGAGATGAAGGTGCGGAGATCAGAGGGAAGAGTACCCACCTTGCGATGTTGCGCACCATATAAGCTGTTTCCTTGTCTACATCTTACCACGGGGCTGCGGCCCACCAGTACCGTATGTGGCCCCTCTGTGCGACATCTTGATTACAGGGTGAATAGATTCCGTCTATGCTTGGTCAATGTGCCATTGAACGAACTCCAAGGACTCAAGGACAATCCCCGATTCGCAGCTTGTTCTTGGTATCGGCAAGGTTGGGAAGAGTGGGACGATGGTAGGCCATGACTAGTCATGACTCTTGACATGCAAGCCCTCAGTCGTTCGTTTACAATGGAAGGTCAAGATATATACCTTTCCTATGATATGAAGAGAGAGTCCACCACGAATTAGATGAATAAATCACGGATTACCTGTAGAACTGCTCGAGGTGCGTTGGAAGGAGCGTGAAACCAGTACTAGCTGGCTGTCGCGGTAGAGTGTTATGATGGGCCGGCTTTCGAACCAAGCAAGTACGTATACTTTGACGTGCCGGTGTCGCTCTTTCCGACTCTTTGGCCAGATTTTCCACGGTGGCGAGGTACTTTCATTTGCTCCGGGATCACGCGTACGAATGCAACTTGGAAAATGCTGTATGGTCCGGTGTAAGCTAGTATACATTGGCGACGATCAACTGCATTGTACATGTGTGTGGGGTATTAGTGGTGCATCTATATCCAGGATCCGTAAACTCAACAACTTATAAGGGGAATGCATCCAGGTCATTATAAGAAGTGAAGTGAATGTACGCCATTACATGAATTACCAGTCCGGCCAGAGGTCGAGTAGATTATTGCCTTCTTCCTCGGGGGCGTCCTGTTGCTTCATCCATCTATCCGGAACCTGGCGTAGATAACTAGTGAGCATACATAGCAGTGAAAGGATAGCAAGGACGTACTATAGGGAAGTATCTCTCCATAGCACTCAAGAATCGTTGCCTGTATTGCTTAGGGCCAATGATAGTAGGCTCGCCCTTATTCGCTCCTCCCAGGAAGGTAGAGTCCTTCACCCAGCTCTCCAGTTTCTTGTCCCAAGTATACGTACGAATGTAATCTATCGAAGGAGTATACGATATGCATCAGCCAACCGCAATAGTTCAATGGGAACTTACCGACGATGCCCACGACAAGTTCGTTCCTCACGCTGTCTACACCTACCACCAGCGAGTAGTCCATTACATTGATATCAGCCAAGAAGCGACTGTCGTTGAAAAGTGCACCACGCAAGATGCGCTTGCAGTGCTCTCGAAGGTAGAAGGGGGCGAGATGCGCGGCTACAAGGAGATTAGTCAGTCTACCGTACATGATCGGCGAGACCACTTACTCTGCACGAGGTTCTCATCCAGAAGGACCTCATTCTCCCGACCAGTAGATTGTACATGACGGTTTCGCGTCGAACCCTTGAGGTCATAAATCTTCGAGAACTTGCGGTCGTAGAATAGATTCTCCATCACGAGCAAGTTCATCTGCGTCACCTTGGACTTCCCGCTGCGATCGTTCTGGGTTTTCCTGAAGGTGATCTTGAAGCAGCCAAAGATCTTCGCCAATAGGGTAGGACGCTGCGGCAGATGATCAGTAAATATCACAGAGGAACACTATCGTACACACATTAGCAAGCACAGCGGAGGACATATACTCGAAGTACGCTGGCGCAAATGTTTCCATTGATTGAAGTTCGGCCTTGGATAGTCCCTTTGCTATGAACCGATCATCTGCGAAGATATCAGACGAAGCACGACATTTCTCAGGCCTTATCAATGTACCTAGGGTCTTCAGGAAAACTGAGCCGGATTTCCCTCCACTGGTATCCCACTTGAAGCATCTCGACAAGGACTCTATCATGCTCCGCTCGCAATCATATGTTCGGCGAAGTGCATCAAACTGCTCCGGATAGAGGATGGTACAACTGATGATGAGACCACCACTCTCGAAAGCTGACAGGTATCACGAATGAGACATCCTCAAAACGCTTTTGGATTCCACTTACTCATAGCCCACGGTAGTTTTGATGAAGGAACACGGAGTTCCTCAGTAGGATTTGTACCATCAGCAGAATCGACATTCACGACACCCCACGTCGAGGTGGATTCTGCGACAGACCTATCGTCTGGCATGAAGACTTCGCCGTCCGTGAGTTTTGCCTCTCTTGCCATGCGTTTCTCAGCTCTTGACCTCGCGAGTAATTCGCGGTACTGAGGAGAGCTGCAAGCATATAAGTATTGACATAACGAGTGAACCAAGTGTTTGCTACTCACTTCAATGCCAGAGCAATGATAGATGTTGGTTCGTCTGTCCGGACGACCATAGATGAATCGCGGAAAATATGTTCCGGATCTGCCATGGGGTCATCACTGTCTCTCGGCGCAGGCTGATTAGGCCAGAAGCCCGATAGCGCCTTCAGCAAACTAGAATGCCGTTCGTTGCCTGTGCCTTCCATCTCAGGTGGGGGTGATGCAGATGAGAGGCCCTGCTCAGGACGCATAGCAGGCGATGGTGGGATACTTGGTGGCGCAGACGGAGGTGCAGATGGTGCTTCGTACGGTGGTTCGGGGGGCGCCAGCGCAGGCGCCGCAGTGGACGGGGGTTGAAGGAGTGCCGGGTCATTCGCCACCTCTGATTCGTTTGATGGAGGAGGCTCGCTCTTGGACGTCTGTGGAGGCTCCAAGTCGTTATCCCTCTGAATAATGACCTCGGGTGCTGGCACTTGTACAATAGGTTTGGAGGAAGCGGAAGAGGTCGGCTTGAGCTTCTTCGATCTCCTGGAATCCTCTTCTTCACCGTCCCCTTCATCGTCTGCTTCACTCGAATCCGAACTGCTCGACTCCTCTTCATCCTTGATCGCGTCTTTGATACTTTCCAAGATTTCCACCTTCGCCTTCGAGCTGGCCACAGGCCGTGCCCGCCTACCACGAATAACAGTATATCGCCTAGAGGAACGTTCTGTTTCACGATTAATACGCTCGAAATGCTTCGTGATATTGGACACTTTGTTTCCAGGGCCGGGCTGCCTCTTCACGCTTCCCTTCGCGCCGGCTGACCCACTATTCGGTGTCCGGTAGGAATGTTGTCGCTCTCTTCCTACGGCTCGTTGAGGTGACTTCACCATTTTACTCCCTTTGGGAATGAAGGGGCCAGCCGGCTGTGGTCTCCCAACTGGTGGAGAAGTGCGTCCAGTCCAAGCAGCAGTATCTGAATGCATACGAGGGAGAGAGGGGCGTTTGTCTGGAGAGCTTCGACGGGAGGACGGATGTGATTCAGCGGCAGGACCGATTGGACCAGGAATACGGCTGCCATATCCGGCGTGCCCAAGATTTCTCTTAGTAACAAGATATCTCGGCGCAATATTGGCAGCATAACCTTGCTCGAAATCCGATATCGACGCTTTCTTCACCACTGTACGTGTTGTCTTATGCTTGTTACGAGGCCGGATGGTGATCGTCTGGGGACCTTCATATTCACTCTCGGACATGGGGACGGGAGGAGCCAAGGCCGTCTTGGTGAGCTCTTCGACTCCTTGAGGAGGCAAAAAGTCCTGATATTTCTTCACCAGCTCGGCGACACTGGGGTATTGTGCTGAACGGCGGGGAAGCCGTGATACAGGCTTGGTAGCAGCCTCGATCTCCGCTGATGCTTGGGGTAGGCTACCAGGCTTCAACGAAGCGTTAATATGTATGGTGACACATACAGCTCAAACTCAGACTCACCTCCACAGCGGGCGATGCGTCACTCTGGCTGCGAGCCACATCGGCCCCAATGGTAGAGTCGCTCTCCGCATCGGACTTGCTTGCCTGGTCTGTACTCTCCTGAGCTTGACTACTTCCGCTGGCCTGACTTTGCTGGGAAGTCGGGGCGAACTCGACTTCACACTCCTTGATAGGCTTCTCCACGGGATGAGATTCTGTTTCCGAAACCTCTGCTTCGGACGCGGATGAATTAGAGACAAACGAGTCGCCTGTGACGCGCCTCATCATGAGATGCGATTCCTCCGCCTCTGAAACACTGGAGGACGGGAAGTGATAGTCGTAGTAGATATCGTACTTCCTTGGCCATATCCCGCGAACGGTCCCGAGCGCGGAGGGCTTGCGAGAGTTCTTGTCAAGCATCTTGGGCTTGGGCAGCTTATCGAAGTCTTGCTGCCATGCCACAATGAGGTCCTGACGCTGAGCCCTGACTTGGTTCAAAGCGATTGTATCCGTGGGCGCAGAGTCCCTATAGATGCGATTTATTAGGCGGGTAATCTCCGATTTCTCTCGCTGAGCTCGCTGTATCAGGGTCCTGATATGTGCCGTCAGCTTCGCATCCTCCTCCTCGTCGCCCGTTTTGGCGTCAATGTTGATCAACTCCAAGTCGGCGATGAGGGCATTGTACCAAGCCTGATTTCTCTCGTGCAAACGGGCGAAATCGCTGTTCTTGATGTCAAGTTGCGTCTCAGGACGGACCCGGATACGCATCGGGGGGAAGACAATCTCGTGCAACACGATCGGGTCAGCTTGGAAGCGAACGGTCATCCCTTTGACAGCAAAATAGCGGACATGATGGCGATAGATGTTGTGCTCGCAGCCAGCACCCATAACGAGCTGAACATCAGCTGGGTAGAAATGCAGTTCAAGGAACTTGGCGAACGAATATCTCTGCATTTCTTCGGAGATGGGGATGAAAGGGGTAGCGGCACCGCAAATTCGACAGGCACTCCATGTGATGATCGTGTCAGGAGGGTTGAGGTAACGCGCCTTATCGGTAATTTGTCCATCCCATTGCTCCACGGCGACGAACAAACGTGTTTCGTTATGGACGAATACCTTGCAGTGTCGAGCTGTGGGCTGGCCACATCCTTTGCCCTCGCATATTGCCTTGGGATCCAAGAACTGTCGGAGCGTATCCATAACTGATTTCTCAATGAACTGCCCCAGCGTGCAATCGTTCTCTCCATAGAAGGTGATATACTTGAGTTTCGGCGGAAAGCACGCACGGTGGAGGCCGAACTCCTCGATTGGAAGCGTAAACTCCCACAGACTGATGCACTGATACTTCTCCACATTGAAATCATCCTTATTCTTCCGAAGGTACCATTCCCAGATACGACGTGCCTCTTCGTGCTGCCATTTGACATAGTCCAGGCGACTCTTCAGACGGATATCGTCGTCACGTATGATATCGATGGGTCGATCGTCCGGAGTCGCCGCGGTATGCGGCACACGCACGTAAGGAGAAGCCACCAGTCCGCCATCCAATATTTGCGATGAAGCTGATCTAGGAATATCGAAGTACCCTGGGTGTGACGTCGCGGATGCTACGGTGGGTGTCGTAGGTGTAGGGGGAATATCGGGTAAAGGGAGAGACTCAATCTGAGCTGCGACATCCTCGTTGGAAGCCATGTCGACCTGTATTAGGGGAGTAGGAGCAGACGTCGTGAGTTGGTCTTCTTCCTCAATAGCCTGCTGCTCTCCTTGTCTAACGAGGTCATCCTCGTACTCCTGTTTAATTTTCCTCAGCTCATCGTCCAATTCTTTCATCCTGCGAATAGGATACGGCGGGGGAAAGCGGAGTGTAGCAGATACAGAGATGAATGTCTTCTCGTAGGGATCAATTGAATCCTGGATACGACGAGAAAGACGAACTTGTTCGGCGTCTTCGTCTGGTAGGTCCTCAATGGCAGTCTCCGAGCCACTCGCATCCACTGAGACCGGCTGGTCTTCAATGCGGGGAGAATCAGGTAGTTGCGCGGAAAGGGACGAGGGTGAGACATTCATATGAGCTTGCGATGTCTCCCCGTCGCTGAACTCTGTCTTCGGCGGAACAGGGGTCGCAACTTTGGTGACACTCGGCATAGTAATCACCAGATCTTTCCAGAGATGCGTTTCGAGACGAAGGTTGCGAACAGTGAAAGCCAAGAATCGAGTGACCTTCTTGATTCGCATCAACGTATCAAGGTCGCCACCTCTGAGAATGATAGTGCAACCCATCTCTCTATTGCACCCCTCGAACCGCATGTAGGTCTTCCGGCGGCCAGGGATCAACGGGTGGTCGAAGGTCTGTATGCGAAACCGGGCACAATGCCCAAGACGAGGTTCGAGAGCCAGCTTATCCATTGACGAGAATATGTCTCCCTGCGTCATGCGTGCGACGAAGTTTATGGCGGAAGGCTTGACAGCTCTGGCAACAGCGATTTTGCGGTCCGCAAGCGCCTCAAGAGCGAGTCGCGAGACGGATTTCTCCGCCAGAACAATGTGGGGACGAAGGGCAGCTATACGGCTCGCAAGGTTGTTTAGATATTCTTTCTCTTGCCGGAATATCTGGCCAAAGTGCATATATTGGCCTTCTACGCGGTGAAATTCGAGAGGGATGGTGATGAGCATGACACGGGGATTGCGTAGAGAGCGAGCCATTGACTTGTGTGCGACGTTCTTCGTGATCACGGCGCCGTCTACATACTCCGAATCTGAGGGAGACCCACCCGGAATCTTCTTGATCTTGACGTACCGTCTCACGTCCATGTCCGCACCTTGGCGATGTGGATGAGCCGTGAACGTCAGCTCACGCGCGATACGGAGAGATAACTTTAGTAGCGTCTCTTCCCACTCCTTTAGGTTCGGTATGTGCTGGGATGCTAGCAATTGCCGTAACATGATGCGGAGATGGAACATGGAGATGATATTGAGCTCCTGGGCGTAGCTATGGTCACAGGTCAGTGGACAATACTTCTTTGCCGTTTTTGTCAGACGTACGCAGTGCTTTCCCTTCGGGCGCGCCAACCTGCTTCGCCAAAGTTGTCCCCTAATCGACTTTGCACACGACTTCGAATGAAATTCGGATTATCGAAGTCGACATAGGAGTTGTATCTGGAGCGAAAGCCTCCAGGGGTTTCGGGTCCATACGTCTGTTCCGGTGAGCTGACAGGGAATGCAACTGTGCTCAAACCCTCGCTGGAGACGGGCACTGTAATAGGGAACTCTACAGGGGTCTTTGTACCATTGCCACTGGGAGACTGCTCATGTTTGAACTTGTCAGACAATGATACTGGGTCATCATCGGTCAGAGCTCTTCGAAACGGAACCGGATAGGCTGAACCATCCCTGCTGTCTTCAGCTGGGGTCAATGGCCGTGATGCAAACCCGCTCTCTTCAGAACCAGAATACGGTCTTTTGGTCTCGGCGATAGAGAATAAGCTAAATGAATCACTCCTCCCGAAGAGTTGTGAGGCGGCGAAAGGGGATTGTGGCATGTGATTCCTACCAAGTGAGCGAGACTCCGCCCCCAATTGATGAGATGCGAACGACGTGTTGATGTTGGAGATAATGGAACGGCGGTCGTCGTCGTCGTCGTCATCGACTTTCGCAAGTTTGTCAAGGCATAAGTTGCACACTCGTACCATCCCTTCTTGTCCGAAGCGAGCGCCCTTGATGATGTTGGACGCACATCGAGCACAGTAGATTTGGCCTCATGCAAGTTATAAGCATTCCTGAAGGACATGTATACAATGGCCCCAACTCACCGCATATACGACAGTGGTGTTTCCGTCGCCAAGCGGTAAACACGGATTTGCAGTCGTAGCATTCTTTACAGAGGGCATCGTCCATCCAGTAATCGCGAGAGAGGCCTAGCAGAGTGTCAATCACGCATATAGTGGGGCGCGAATAAATGTACTCACCTTCGCCTCGTATTCGTCGGATGACCTTGGATACAGATGCTGACCTCTGCAAGTTAGTACTCGTCGTAGTACGAATGCTGCGTGCATCGCTATCGGGTATCGGGAATCCTGGGATAGCGGTCCCATAGCCACCACCATCCCCAAAGTCGGGAGAGTAGTAAGTTCCTTGGGACGGGGTTCTCTCATTATCGGCGTAAGAGGGCGTCTCCGAAGTCACTGGAGTAAGGGACACAAGAGGCGGAGCAGGATTAGCTGCGTTGACTGTTAAGGGCGTAGGTCGGTCTGTAGTTGACTTATTGGAGCTGGCAGAGTTTGATTGGTGAATGGACGGCCTTCGCGAATCCGTTGTCTGCGTGGAACTTGATGGCGGGGGTGCGCTCGGAGGCTGAGGGTTGTTTACAGCAGCGGCCGTGGATGATAGCGGTGCCGCTAGCGTGTTCTTGACCCTAGACAACAGAGACGTTACAAGGGCATAGGAGGACTGGTCATTGTCATCTTCTTCAGAGAAGGGGTTGAATGAGGTAAGGCTAGTGACATCGTCAAGTTTGGTGCTACTACGTGATCGGGAGGTTGAAGAATTCGTGAACTGTTGTGGTGCCGACGAAACAGTTTGAGCAGCCTCCATCGATCGGTATTAGGATGCAATAGTCGTAAAATTGTCATGAAATAGTCGGTTGTGAGTGGTTAGATCATGAGGGTATGTTGTCAAGAGTTTCAGTGATAAAGGGTAACTTGCAGAATGTTGTGGCGCAACCGCGCAGAGCACCTCAAGAAGTTCAATGACAAGGTGACCGGGGGTTTTACCGTGAAGGCGCTGAGTATAATAATACTGTGTGCACTGTACTTACATCAGCCTCCTGCCTATAAAGTACAGAATTTTGATATCAATAATGTTCAATACCATTGAGTCTTTGCTGAAGTTATCAGATATCCCCCGTACCAGCATTCACAGAAATACTTGCCAAGTTACACGGCCAACAAGGTTCTCCA
>JSYW01001121.1:0-30039 GCA_000787475.1 Lentinus polychrous | reverse complement strand
CCCATCCGCAACTTCCCCGATCTTGGTCCCCGCTTCGCGGAAGGCGAGCGTATTGCACGGGCTGCTGCGATGTCTGTCCCAGTATCGAATATCACCGAGACGGAAGAAAGCGTGGCGGACGACAAGCGGGATTTGGACTGGTCGATCGTACTGAAGAGGACATGCGAGGCGTACATCCGCGGTGAACGGCCAAACATGTATGGAGAATGGCTGAAATGGTGATCCCATTGAACACTATGATAGGGGCGACATTTAAGCCATCGCGACGACCCCAAAGGTGCACCCCGCTCCTCCACTTGTTACTTTTGTTGTATGTGTGTCGTCCGGAGGTATTTTATTTACATCTGCACTCCCTCCACTACACCCTCTTACACCCTCCACCATTGTCGCTTTCCGCGCGCTCTCTCCTCTCTAGATGATGCCACGCTTTCTGTACGAAACTCTGTAGCGTACACATTACTGGGCCTTTATTTTTTCGTCAAGTGGGCTGGCACCAAATACCATCAACAAAAGTGCACTTTCTCTGCCATCCTTTTAATTGCCTACCCCCCTTACACGCTACCTTTTTCTTCTTTCTGTTCTTCACTCCCCCTGGTAATGTGAGGTTGGATTACTATACCGTTATATTTGACTTTTTTTGTCCTTTCCACTGGATAGTTCACCTTCTCTGGTCGCTACAACATGGGTTTGACATGAAATATGATTTTGCTCGGGTTTCTTTCGAGCACGCCCGCTTGTCTCCTCTTCTATATACCCCCCGCAATTGCAATACATGAATATGATTCACCGTATATTCCATGATTTGGAAATTGGCACTGTCCTTAAGCTTGATAGTGATACATGTGTAACTTGACCTTGATATCTAACTTTTTTAAAGGGGAATGCCTTAAGGCAAGCCTTCCTTCGCGATCTTGGCTTGTGCTGCTTCGACAGTGCTCTTCAAAATGGATATCACCTCTTCGGGCTTCTCAGCACCGAAGATGGCTGTTCCGGCAACAATAACATTGCTTCCTACAGGGTGTAAATGTTAGTACTGCGCGTTTTTGTCACAAGGACGGTCGACTTGCCCGCGTCTGCGCAAGGCTGGATCGTCTTCGGGCCAACACCCCCGTCGACTTCGATATCCTTGTCGGGGAACCTCTTGCGAAGTTCGGCAACCTTGGGTACACAGCGTTCGATAAATTTTTGTCCTCCGCGGCCTGAAACGTATAAAGTACCTCGGCGTAAGTCTCCGGGAAGGTGTAGAGATAGTGTTATAGACGTATACAGACCTGGGTAGACGGTCATGACGAGGAGCATGTCGGCCGCTTCGCCAATCTCGTCAGTGATGGCGGTCGAAGGCGTGTCTGGAGAGATGGCAACGCCGGCCTTCATCTTACGGGCATGGATGGCATCAATGAGCGAGAGAGGATCAGCTGGAGATTGGTCAATTGAGCGCAAATGTGGGGAGGATCAATGTCAATATTCAGTCGAATTCAGTGGGAATCAAGCGATTCTCGGACATACATGTAGCTTCAATGTGGAAGCAATACAGAGCACCGCCTGCGTCTGCGATGTCATTGACCCACTGCGCAGATGATCACATACACGAACGATCAGCTCGAACTAGGGATGGTGAGGCTCTTGATAGGTAGTAGTAGAATTACCTTCTCCGGTTCGGACACCATCATATGGCAGTCCATGAAGATTCCTGGAACGCCTTTGGACACGCATGCCAAGATAGGCGCACCTACAATGGAATGTCAGACGAGCACGCATATTGGGCGCGTTGGGATTGGCGGCGACATACCCATTGTGATGTTGGGCACGAAATGGCTGTATGTTGCGTGATATCAGCACGGCCATTCTGTGGTTCTCTGTGCATAAGAGCACAGTCAAAGGCGATATTACCCATCCATTACATCTGCATTGTACAATTACCGGTTAACGTCCAACATTGGTCGAGGGTATCGTCTGGCTGTCGACACTCACCCATGTGTAGCCATTCCGCACCATTCTTAATCATCCGCTTGCATTCCGCAGAGAGTTGGCCAAAGTCTGAGGCAAGCACGGACGGCGAGATGATTGCGCGAGGCATGTTGCGGATTATGCTAGACTGTATAGCACTGCTCGATGAGGCTGTTGTGTTCAAGAAGAAGAAGGACTTGTCGTGAGTACGGTACTCTTTGGCAGAACTCGCAGTCGATATCATCGCCCGATCTATGACCTCTTTGCGATCGAGGATCCCAAAAAGGCAAGTGATGTAATGCCTCTGCGCGAAGCTGTGTGTGCATGACTGGAAGCGATGCCTTGGCGCCTCGTTACCACTTTTGCCGAGAAATCTTGCCAATATTAATGCCATCCCCGCACTGCCCTACGGGGGCGCATTCTAGTCCGCCAGCACGTTATATAGCCCGTCAAAGTTCACTGGGACGGCACCATCCCTTCATTTCGTTCGCCTTCTTATCTCCCTTCATACAACTTTGTTTTTCCAGTTCTCGATCACCCAGCATGTTCGCAAGGCTTTCGATCGCTCTCTTCTTCTCTCTGTTTGCTTCTGTGGTCTTTGCTGCCGCAGCAGAGCAGAAGCGTCAGGACCGTGAGTGATCTGCGACATCCCCAAAGCAGAAAGGCACGCTGAAACTTTACTTTGCTTGCAGTCGGTAGCGTCGTAAACTCTCTGACGTCTGAGGCTGGCTCTGTGTTCTCTGTTGCAACTTCAGGAGGTTAGTGCGCACATATCAGCATCCCTTCAATATTCTGCTAACGCTACGAGCAGCTGCCTCTGTATTTAGCGAAGTTACCTCTGGCGGTGCATCTGTATTCAGTGATGTTACCTCCCGCGGCGCCGGTCTCGCTACCACAGTGACTTGTACGTACACCCGTACATGTTCCCCTCGTGCCCATCTAACCCTTCACTGGTTCACCCCCCATAGCACTTGGTGGAGTTGCTGCTACCGTCGTAACCTCTGTTGGTGGCCAAGCCATCACCCTAGCTACCAATGGTTTCGGAACCGTGACGAGCTTTGCTGGCTCTGAATACACCATCCTCGCCTCAGGTGCCAATTCCGTTGCCAACAGTATTGCATCAGCTGCGAGCTCCGCCGCTTCGAGTGTCGGAAACGGGTACGTTGCCTTTATGCCCACTGTGATACTCCTGTGTCTGACAAAACCTTCTCAAAGCAACTCTGGTGCACTTCTACCTCTCATTAGTTCGACAGTCCTGACTGGCCTTGCTTCTGTGGCTTTCGGTATCCTGACAGGTGCCATGATCATCTTTTAACTTCCCTGAATCCAAACAGGAACTGTTCGTATGATACCCATTGACCAATGCTGTCTGCTCATTCTAGGGACTTTTGCTTGTAATGTATCTTCGATCTTCGCTTATAATGCCAGTCGTTCTGTTGCGCGTCGGTACTCTAACTTGCCCACCTCATCAGCGGCATAGCGCGAAGCAACGGGGCAAGTTGATTGTGAAAAGTTAATGTATTGTATATAAAGCATCTACTCTTCTTGGGTCAAATCCTTTTGAACCTGCGCATGGAGTTGTTGAGCACAAATCGGAGATTAGATCGTGGATCATTACCTTAGGATTGAAGAACAGGCTGTTCTGGCCCCAGGGGAAGGGTTTGCCTATCGTGAGACTGTCAGCGAAATGCACAAACTCCATATGGGAGAAGCTCACCTCGTCGGTTCAAGTACTCGTATGCAGGGGGTTGAGGGAGCTTGCCGTCGTTCTCCTCCATGAGGTGGTGGGTGTGTTCGGCGTGCTCGTTCTCAAGGTTGCGGACCCAGAGAGCAGTGACGAGGACTGTGAAGCAAGGTATGTGTTTGTGAGGTCACTTAGTAACTCCAATGAGTATACATACTACCGGGGGCGCAGACGTAGAAGCTGAGGGAGAAACCTATCGGTCAACTATTCCCCCTCCTCCAACTTTCACGTTATAGTACGCACCTGATCTTGCGCCACATGTCGGCGGTTTCTACAGGGAGCATTGAATACTATGTTGATGACGACAATTATTTGTGATTCAACTCACCAGCAGCATGGGCACGCTGAGCAGCCTGCTTCTCAGCATAGCTGGAGACTTCAGACGTAGCGGTGGCAAAGCCACGGGAGCGTGGCAGGCCACGCAGGAGGGCACGGCGAGCGAGCATAGACATGAGTGGTGGTGGTTCCGTTGAAAGAGTGTTGTGGGTTGTTTTACGGGCTGAGTCGGCTGCACGAGCCTCGACAGGCGTCGATGAGGTCGAGAGGCATTACGTAATACACATGTCCTGGACATTTTCGGACAACGGGCGCTTGAGACGCGTCTGAAGGTGGTACGCGTCAGCGCGAACAAAGCGTAAGGCAGCTTGCACACTCTGAACTGGTTTCCTCCGTATACCTTCACTCTTCTCACTCTTTAACGATCGAAATCATGGCTCCTCGACCACAGAGCTCGGCGGCGGGCGTAATAGCTTTGTTGTCTGAGCCGGAACCTTTCCTCAAGGAGCATGCGCTGAAAGCTCTGAATGCACTTGTCCCCCAGTTCTGGGCAGAAATATCCGAGCAGCTTGAACACATGTTTGTAGTATGCACTTATGTTCTACAATACATACTGACCTTTGGTGCTATAGTGAGTCTCTGTACGAGAGTGACGAGCTGTCCACAGATGCACACGACGCTGCTGCACTCTTGGCCAGTAAAGTATATTACTACTTGGGCGAATATGACGAAGCCCTCTCGTTTGCCCTTAATGCCGGGCAGGCATTTGAAGCGGAAGGTCGCTCGCCTGGGAACGAAGAGTACATTGAGACTGTGATTTGTGAGTCCATTACGGATCAAGACATTGGTGCAATACTGATCCATGACTTTTTTGTGAATAGCAAAGGCAATCGACAAGTACGTCGAGGCGCGAAGGCAAGAGCGGGCAGAGGGTGGGGAAAAGGTCGACGATAAACTTCAGACTATCATCGAGGGCATTTTCAGGCGGTGTATCCAGGAGGGCGAGTACAAGCAGGTTAGTACAGAGGTATTCGTATTTTCTGGTCCACGATTGACAGTCATTTTAGGCAATTGGTATT
The DNA here is from genome assembly GCA_000787475.1 of Lentinus polychrous. Classification (NCBI taxonomy): domain Eukaryota; kingdom Fungi; phylum Basidiomycota; class Agaricomycetes; order Polyporales; family Polyporaceae; genus Lentinus; species Lentinus polychrous. Next base: position 24,993 of record JSYW01001121.1, on the reverse strand, counting down.
GCACTAGAATCTCGACGTCTCGACGTTGTTGAGAACATCTACAAGCTCACCCATGACGTCTCTCTGCTCTCATACACAATGGAAGCCGTGATCGACACCGGTTTCCCCCTTTCCTACCGTGACCAAGTCCTCAAATTTCTTCTTCCGCTATTTCCTTCGCCTACAGTGGATAGCACCTCGCCACATGTTCACTCTATAACTCGGCTCCTTGTTACACTGAGCTCCCCGGAGCTTACACTACCTCTGTTGACTTCACTCGTTCCAGACAACAAGTTGCTTGCATATCAATTTGCGTTTGACCTTGTTGAAGGTGGTTCGCAGGATTTCTTGGAAGCAATCAGTAATGAATTGCCGGCTGGTGAAGGGGTAAGGGTAATTCATTCTTTGTCACGGAATATCATCGACTCACAGCCTGCCATAGGAAACTGCGCCAATACATGATACCCTCCGCCGCATCCTTGGTGGTCAGGAATCTGTGAAGTTGTACCTGGAGTTTTTGAAGCGCAACAACAAGGTTGACATGTTGATTTTGAAACACACCAAGGTCAGTTTGGATCGCATATTTTCTGACGCGATTTGTGAGAACTAACGTTCTCGACCCAGGAATCGCTCGAACCTCGGTCATCCATTTACCACACCGCTCTGAGTTTGCAAAACGCGTTCATGCACTCGGGAACCACATCCGATATCTTCCTCCGCGAAAATCTGGAATGGCTTGCCTTGGCGTCGAATTGGTCGAAATTCACTGCCACGGCCGCCTTAGGCGTCATTCATAAAGGGCACTTCCAGGAGGGAATGAACATCCTTGGGCCTTACCTCCCACAACCGAATGGTGGGGACAGTGGTATTCCCGGGGCAGCATATTCCGAAGGTGGTGCTCTGTACGCGCTTGGTCTCATCCACGTCGGATGCGGCAGCGGTAAACAAGTAGAGGGCTATCTTCGTGACGCGTTGAAGGCTGCCCAGGGAGAAGAAGTTGTCCAACATGGTGCGGCTTTGGGTCTTGGTGTCGCCGGAATGGGGGGCAAGAATGTGGACGCGTATAACGATCTGAAGGAGGTGCTGTACCTTGATTCGGCTGTTGCAGGCGAGGCTGCCGGTTATGCAATGGGCTTGGTCATGCTCGGTACGGGAGATGCGACTGCTTCAGACGAGATGATTGCCTATGCGAAGGATACGCAACACGAGAAGATCATTCGGGGTATCTCGATAGGTGTTGCCTTCATCCATTATGGAAGGCAGGAACAAGCAGATGACATTATCAAGCAACTGCTCGAAGATACTGTATGTTCACTTGAAATGTTTCCGACTGACCTCTCACTCACGTCTTGTATAGGATCCTATCCTTCGGTACGGTGGTGTCTACACCCTCGCACTGGCCTACGCCGGAACCGCCGACAACAATGCGGTTCGAAAGCTGTTGCACATCGCCGTTTCCGACACCTCGGATGATGTTCGCAGGGCTGCGGTGACGTCTTTGGCCTTCCTTCTCTTCAAGAACCCTTCATCCGTTCCTCGCATCGTCCAACTCCTGAGTGAGAGCTATAACCCTCACGTACGATGTGGTGCGACGCTCGCTCTTGGTATAGCATGCGCCGGTACCGGATTGCAAGATGCAGTCGAGATCTTGGAGCCTATGACCAAGGACAGCGTAGACTTCGTACGACAAGGTGCTTTCGTTGCCCTCGGTATGATTCTCGTCGAACAATCCGAGGCATCTTCCCCCTCCATGGCATCTACTCGGCAACTCTACAACAAGATCATCGGTGACAAGCACGAAGACCCCATGGCTCGCTTCGGTGCCGCCCTCGGTCAAGGCCTCATCGACGCCGGTGGACGCAACGTCACCATCAACCTCCAAAGTCGCGCAGGAAGCAGGAACACCACCGCTATTGTTGGTATGACGTTGTTCTGTCAGTTCTGGTACTGGTACCCGTTGGCACACTGCATCAGCTTGGCCTTCCAGCCAACTGGCATCCTCGGTGTGAATGGAGAGCTGAAAGCGCCTAAGTTTGAGTTCATCTCGAACGCGCGACCTAGCCTATTTGCTTATCCCCCTCCCACGAAACCTCCCAAGAAGGAAACTGTCACGAAGGTCGCTGCCGCTGTTCTGTCGACCACGGCCAAAGCCAAAGCCCGGGAAAAGAAGAAAGCCGCTGACAATGCGGATGCAATGGATACTGTGAGTGTGTCTAGCGTGCATGTCCAGAACTTAGGCTTACCTCATCTTAGGACGAGAAAGCAGAGAAGAAGGAGGGTGACGTTGAGATGAAAACGGACGAAGCGTCTTCGAAGCAAGACGGCACCAAGTCACCACGCAAGTCCGAGCCTTCGTTTGAGCGACTACCTAACTTCTCGCGCGTGACACCCGCACAAATGCCCTACATCGTCTTCCCATCCGATGGCCGCTACCAGCCTGTCCGGGCCGTCTCTTCAACAAGTGTTGGAAAGGGTGGCAAGTCCATTCATGGCGCCAATGGCCTGAAACTTTCTGCAGAGAAGTATGCTGGAGGCGGCGGTATCCTCATCTTGATTGACCAGCATCCGCATGAGGAGGCTGAGTTCATTGAGTTTGCTCCCGTCCCTGCTGCCGGTGGAGAAGGTGCTAGTGCTCAACAACCCACGAACGCACATATTGCTTTGGATGAGAATGCACCGGAGGCGGATCCTCCAGAACCTTTTGAGGTGTGTGATGCTGACTGCATGCACTATTCGACCCTACTCATTCTACCACCCTGCAGTACCCTTTCGACCATGATACATAGAATACAGGTTAAGCGCTTTGTACTAATTATGGACCTTATCTTTCTCAATCATCAGCATTCTTCAATCTCCATCTCTGCCGAGAAACTGCGTTTGTGACCTGAATTGAATCAACAGCTCTGTGAAGAATCGATGATGAAAGTATTCGTCATGACCTTGTGACCATCGCATTCGGTCGGATGAACGCATATATAGCACTGACAACTTGATTCTGTCTAGGTCATTGACCCGTTTCCGCTCTCTGCAGATCCACATACCCGCGCAGCAATGAGCGAAGCTTCGTTACCCAGGGTCGCTATTCTCGACGACTACCAGAGAGTCGCATTCAAATTCGCAGATTGGAATCCTCTCAAAGGTCGGGTCAGCATCGATGTTTACACCGATACCCTGCACGACGAGGATGCGCTTGCCGCACGCCTCGAGCCTTACACAATTATTTGCGCAATGAGAGAGCGGACTAAGTTCACGGCATCTCTCCTTGATCGACTTCCCAACCTCAGATACATCGCAACGACGGGTCCTGTCAATGCAGGTATCAATATCGCTCATGCCAACAGCAAAGGCATCATTGTCTCTGGAACGGGAAGTGGTGGGAATTCTACATTGGAGCATATTTGGGCATTGATTCTGGCTACCGCCAGATACATTGTGCATGAGGATGCTGGGGTAAAGGCGAAGAGACAGACATGGCAGACGACTATTCCCATTGGTTTGGCAGGGAAGACGTTGGGCTTGGTGGGTGTAGGAAAACTGGGAAGTCGCACCGCACAGGTGATTGGTTTGTTGCCCATTCACTCAAGAGGAAAGGACGCTAATCATCGTTTTCAGGTTGCCAAAGCCTTTGATCTCAAAGTCATAGGTTGGTCACCCAACCTGACGCCTGAACGCGCCGAAGCTGCGGGAGTTGAATACGTCAAGACCAAAGAGGAACTCTTCTCCCGCAGCGACATCGTTTCCATTCATATGGTGCTGTCCGAAAGGTCGAAGGGAATCGTTACGGCTAACGACTTGTCCCTGCTGAAACCGACATCTATATTCATCAACACATCCAGGGGACCTCTCGTAGACGAGAACGCCCTCGTTCAGATCCTGCAGCAAAAGAAAATTGCCGGTGCAGGGCTGGATGTATTCGACGTAGAGCCGTTGCCGTTGGACCATCCTCTTCGCGAGCTAGACAACGTTACCCTGTCGCCGCACTTGGGTTACGTGAGCGACGATAATTACAAGGTATGCCCTATGATATTCAGGTCAACGAGTCTGTCTGCATCTTTTACATTACAGGTTTTCTGGACCCAGACCGTAGAGAACATAGTCAGCTTCCTGGATGGCGCCCCAAAGCGCATCATCTCTCCTTCTTGACGAGCACCCAGATTGAACAGAGACTGCCTTGTATTTTTTACGAACAATAGGAACGTGATTATGAGTAACTCATACGTTTGGAAATCATTTGTCTTTAGTAGCTATTGCTGTTCGCGTCTGTGCGTGCGGAACATGTCACACAGAAAATTGCCTCGACGCGTGTGCGACGCGTGTCGCGAACATCCTCGAATAGGTCACGCTATCGCGTGACATATTACGTGACAAGGCCACTGAGCGTGACTGGATAGAGTATCTTTGAAAGGGCTGAAATCAGGATCCCATCCTGCAGACATTCTTTCCTTCCTTTCTTATTACTTCCATCTGCTTTCTTTCCCTACTATCACCATGGATTCTCGGTTGGCCCATCGCCGCAACGGTACGTGCTGAGCTCGTTAAACATACTCGCCGTCGTCGGCGCGATCAATCTCACGCGTATTTCTCACAGAGTACAAAAACAAGGGCGGTCTGAAGCAAGACGACCTTCGTCGCCGTCGCGAAGAACAACAGGTCGAGATCAGACGTCAGAAACGAGAGGAGAACATCTCCAAGAGACGAAACTTCCTCCCGGACAACCTAGGCGACTCCGACGATGAGGGTACGGGAGGCAACTGGGAGGCTCCGGTGAGCAGGTTTTAGCATATCTATGCGTAGAATCATATTTTGAGCTCCTCCGTCGTAGCTCGCGGACGATATGATCGCTGGCGTGTTCTCCGATGACCAAGAACGCCAGTTGGACGCCACTACCAAGTTCCGTAAATTGCTCTCCAAGGAGAAGAATCCTCCGATCGAGCGCGTTATCGAATGCGGGGTCGTTCCTCGCTTCGTTCAATTCCTTCAGGGAGACAACCCTATGCTCCAGGTATGTATCAGACAAGGTCCCGATGCACCAGAGACTCATATATTGTCTTATGTGCAGTTCGAAGCTGCATGGGCGCTCACAAACATCGCGTCCGGTACTGCAGACCACACTCAAACAGTCATCAATGCTGGGGCTGTCCCCGAATTCATCAAGCTGCTCTCTTCTCCCGTCCTCGATGTCCGGGAACAGGCAGTCTGGGCGTTGGGTAACATTGCTGGAGACAGTCCTCAATGCAGGGATTATGTCCTGCGCCAAGGTGCTCTTAGGCCACTCCTGCAATTGCTCAGTGAAAACCATAAGCTCAGCATGCTCAGGAATGCTACCTGGACATTGAGCAACTTCTGCCGCGGCAAGTCTCCTCAACCTGATTGGGAGCTCGTGAGTATCCTTCTCATCGCACGAGTGGCGAGGCGTTGCTGATATTTTCCACAGATTTCACCAGCTCTCACCGTCCTCACCAAGCTCATTTACTCTCTCGATGACGAGATCCTCATCGACGCCTGCTGGGCAATCTCGTATCTTTCGGACGGATCCAACGACAAGATTCAGGCCGTCATTGAGTCGGGCGTGTGCCGGAGGCTCGTTGATCTGCTCATGCATCCTTCGACTTCTGTCCAGACCCCCGCGTTGCGATCGATTGGTAACATCGTCACTGGTGATGACCTCCAGACCCAAGTCGTCATCACCTCCGGAGCTCTTCCCGCACTCCTTTCTTTGCTGTCGTCCCCCAAGGAGGGTATCAGGAAGGAGGCTTGCTGGACTATCTCCAACATTACGGCTGGCTCTCCTCCTCAAATCCAAGCCGTGATTGACGCCAACATCATTCCTCCCCTCATCAACATCCTTCAGACCGCTGACTTCAAGACAAAGAAAGAGGCTTGCTGGGCTATCTCTAACGCAACCTCTGGTGGTCTTCAGGAGCCATCCCAGATTCGCTACCTCGTCTCACAAGGCTGCATCAAGCCCTTGTGTGATTTGCTCACGATGATGGACAACAAAATCATCCAGGTGGCGCTCGATGGCCTCGACAACATCCTGAAGGTCGGTGAGATGGATAAGCAGGCCGCTGGTCCTGGTGCCGTCAACGTCTACGCTCAATATGTCGAAGAGGCCGGAGGAATGGTCACCATCCACAACCTCCAACAACACGATAACCTTGAAATCTACAAGAAAGCCTTCAACATCATGGACAAGTACTTCCCTGATGATGAGGAAGTTGATGCTGGTATTGAGCAGGCTAATGTGGATGCTACGGGCGCGTTTGCTGTAAGTATCCTTTGAATTGCTCTGGTGACGTAGCTGAATCTGATGATTCCCTCATGCAGTTCAACCAGGATGCTGGTGCCCCACCTCCGGGAGGATTCAGCTTCGGGCAGTGATATGTTATCATCGATTCTTTTGGGCTGTCACCGCGGATGTCTTGTTGTTTCTGTCTTTTACCTTCATACCATTGTTCCCTAGTGTTAACAGTACCACAAAGCTTGGCGATGAAATTGTATCCTAGCTGATTCCCTCCTCTGAATCTTAGATTCCCCGCTGATTCTTCAGCTTGGCTCGAAAGAGTACTTCGGACGAGAGGCACTTAAACAATATACTGTACATTCGGTCGTCGTACTATGTGCCACACGGCAGATTTTGTACCATATGTAACGCAGATGCAGGCCATGGTCGTATAGAAACATGCTTGGACAGTTCTTCATGCACATGGTGTCGCCTACTCTGTCCCGCTATGCTGGGGGTCCTGCCTGGTGCAGGGGCGATATTGGGAAGTACCGGTATATGGTCATGAATCTTCGGGGCCATTGCTTCCTGGAATGAGCTGCAACAATGAAAGCTAGTGAGTATCAACACTTAAACATGCTGGAGGGGATATCATACCATGCAGATGTTATTGCCGTTGAGCAGAGTCTGGGCCAATTTGGTTTTCTTGATACCAGTTGGCGTTGTCTCGCTATATGTCGGAGGACATCAGCATCCGCACCGATCGCGAGGGAAGATATCACAAACTATTCAGTGACGTCCTCTAGGACCATGTCTGCAAGCAATCATATTACTGAGAGGGAGAATTAGAGACGTTTCGATAGGACTCACTGACGAAGTCATCGAAACCAGTGAGGATGCCGGTAAACTCGCGTTCTTGCTTCATAATGACCCATATCCGTGAGCCAATACACCTGTCAATGAGTTCTACGTGCAAGTCAGGTACCCATGGCTGAGAGTATGGGGAGTCCACGAACCAAGAGGTAAGATTTGCGAGGCCATCTTGAACGATGGATTGAATAAGGACCTACTTCGAGTATTTCCTGAATTCAGGATTCGAATGATCGGTACGAGCGCTTAGTTGAATCTCCGTATGCTCTGACCACTTCGACACAACTTCCACCTGTCGTTGGCCACAAAGTTACCACAAAAATGGCCGTCCGCCTTCGCTTTGCTCTGCACGGTCCTCGGCACAATCGCATATTCCACCTAGTCGCCATTGACCAACACGCGCGGCGAAATGCCAAACCCATCGAGACGTTGGCCAGATTCGACCCACGTCTCAAAGCTGGCCAAGACACCAAAACGGTTGAATGGAGTGTGCCACGGATACAGTATTGGTTGAGGGAGGGTGCTGTGCCTACGCCTTCTGTGGTCAGATTCTTGACTATGGTGAGTTGACAGTGACATGGATGCCGGTATTATTCACCAACGAACTGGCATTAACTTGACAGGGTGGAATGATTTCTCCCAACTCCCGGTTTCATAAGTATATTGAGGAGAAAGAGGCCAAGAAGAATGAATCCTGATGCACTTCAAGGATATCCTTACTCCTTACTGGAGCATTCCTCGTCTTCCATCGCTCAATACATGCATACGTGCACAGAGCTCCCGCGCAAAGCGGTCACGCAAACCTCGAAGGCAGGTCAGAGGAAGGATGGTATCTGGGTGCGGTAGATGCGCGATGTTATTCTGGCTAATATTCTCCATGTGGATATCTAATGCTACACCACTACGTTACTCTCAATGTCCAGCTCACCAATAATGCCATGATCATCCAGACTCGATGAAACTCAATTTACACCTCTTTCAAGGCCGCCACGATCTCGTCATGTTCCGCAATGATTGCTAGTTCCAACGCTGTCAATTCGTCCGGATCCTAGTCCTACATCAAGTCACTGCAAACATACTGTGGTTCTCTAGAATGCTCACCGTGATGCTCTTGTCTGCCCCATGCTCAAGTAGCAGTTTCACTACAGTAAGGTGACCTCGATCACATGCGAGATGCAAAGGCGTGTATCCCTGGAGGACTTGTTAGCACGACCGCTCTTGACAATGGAGGGAAGGATCGCACATATTCATCGCGTTTGTTCACGTCTACGTTTGCATGCGCCCGCAAGTATTCCTTCAGCTGGTCTGCATCTCCTGCAATAGCAAATGCGTGGATCGAATTTTCCTCCCTGCTGTCCTCTTCCTCCGCCGACATAGTGCTGACCTTGACACCCGTACCTATACCACCTCCTCCGCTTCTGCTACTTTGACCACCCAAGTCGCTTGAAGACTCGTCATTCAAAGTGTCCTTACGTTCTTGACCGGATGTTGCTTGTGTTTCCGAGACGTTAGCATCTTCTTTCCATCCAAGTTCTCTGGCGATCTCCATATATCTTCGTTCCGCGCCGGCTTCACCGTTGTCGCCATATTTCTTCCCGGCAGAATCCCATGCGTCCCATTTTGCCCTTCCGGCGAAATCGAAGAGTGAAGGTCGTGAGGTATAAGGGGTATGCGAGACAGTTAGATATTTGAAGAGACCGTAGAGCTAGATTGTTTGAAGAGAAACCAGGAGAGGCCGACAATCAGGATTTGGATGAGAGAAGTAGGAGAGAAGCTCTAGACCTCCAATTTTATCGTATTGGACACGTTCGACAAGGACGACGCGTTCGAGAGGTAGTTCACAGCATTTTGGAAGGATGATGATGGTGACATGACGGCAGTAACAAAAGAAGTGTAGAAGAGCACTGTGCACAATTCAAAGCGTCTTTCTCACTAATTGCGACTCATCAAAAGCGTAAAGCATGAACCCATGAAGTATTATACGATGTGTACCGAGTTAACTATGTATGATAGAATTGTAATCTATGGCGTCACATTTTTCGAACGACTTTTCTCTCCTCTGCTTGAGCTATCACTCGGTACAGAACCCTCGCTAGGTAGAACCAATGGCCCGTTCTCACCGCCCATCTGTTCGCAAACCTCTAACGCATGTGCATGGAATGCATCGGGAAGTCCCTCGGGTCTTCCAGGTAGTAGGAGGTGAGGGAGTACTCGAGTATGGAACAGGCGATGTGCAACAGAACCACCCTATAATTGGGAAGATCACTAGGTACTCATGCAATATAGGAGAAAGGGGGAACTCACGAATTGATGATATACACCTCCGACTACGGCCTCAACAGCTGTACCCATGACTTTGTACAGTCCAACACTGCGCGAAAGGTTCGGGTCCAGTTGAGAGACGTCGCTGGTATTGACTCTTGGGTCAACATTGACCGGTGTCCATTTCAGCACACGACTCAGAGACCACTTCGGAGCAACGTGTTCTCCCAGCACATAGGTATTCAACGCTCGCTCAAGCAGCTGATCGTAGTCATGGTGGGGCTGTAACGATGGTGAGGAATGAATGTAGAGCAGCAGGTATGTCTTGAGCACACGTCGGCCTAAGCAAACGCATTGAATTTAAGCAACTTTGGAAGTCCAGTATGAGAGGAAGACACACCAATGAAGCTCAGCCGAGCATTATGGCTAACGAGAGCATCCTTGTGACTGGCATGTGTCAATATTCGAGCTGCCAACTCTGGGGGAAACTGCAGGGGAGAGAACAGCTCATTCAAGTGACGGACAAGCTTCGACGCATCAATGTTGGCAATCGCGGCGGGTGAGGGGGCAGCCTGAGGATTTGCAGGAGCTTTTGGCTTTTGCGAGGGTGTCGAATACGTCCGTCTTGAATGGCATTGGGGGGGTAGGCTCCGGACGGCTAGTCCAAAACTCAGCTCTGGAAAACCGTAAGAGTTGGTGAGGAAGTTGTAATACAACAGGAGAATGCATACCTGCCGCCCTAGGCTTGCATTGCCTAGATACCGCATGTAGTGCGCGACGACAGTGAGTTAGAGCCTTTGACATGGAGGAACAACCTAGCAAGAAACACAGCTCAAGACGCTCTCTAGCCGAGAATTCACTATAGCTCGATCACGTGAGGCGCTTTTCGCAGCCGTCCTAGGGTTAGGTTTGGAGCACTCCTAGGGACATACTCAAAATTCGCTCAAGAAACAGCAGCTTTGGCATCGGGGCTACATGCTTGATTTGCGAGCTGAATAGTAGTCACATTCCTACGATATGGTCTATCTACAACATCCAACGAGCACGATAACCAGACCAGAAGGGTATAATTAGGCAAGTCCAGCATCTTGCATAGCCTGTACAGCAGATCGTCAGAGAATGTCCTAAGATGACATTCGTCGAGTGCTTACCTTTAGCATAGTAGAACCAATCTTAGCAGGACTGTCCGTGACGATCGCACCAGCACGTTGGAGAGCAGCGACCTTATCCGATGCAGCACCTAGAAAATGGGACATGAGTTGCAACGCAGAAAGATGTCATGCGCAATAGATGTGCTTACCCTTGCCACCGGCAATGATGGCACCGGCATGTCCCATACGACGACCCGGAGGTGCAGTGCGACCAGCAATGAAACCGACCACAGGCTTAGGGTTGGCCCGAGTCTTGTTGTACTTTTCAAGGTACTCGGCAGCCTCCTCTTCCATAGAGCCACCAATCTCACCGATGATTACAATACCTAATCCGATCTCTATTAGAGTGCGCTCAATAACGAAAAGTCGATGTTGTCTATGCACACCTTCGGTCTTGGGATCATTAAGGAAAAGCTTGACGACATCCACGTGCTTTGTACCAGGGAAAGGATCGCCACCAATGCCGACGCAGAGGGACTGTCCCAAACCAACACCAGTGGTTTGTGCGACAGCCTCATAGGTCAGGGTACCAGACCGGGAGACGATACCGATCCTGCCAGGCTTGTGGATGGGAGCAGGTTGGATACCCATCTTGCATCCCTCGGGGTTGATGATACCAGGGCAGTTGGGTCCAACGAGACGGGACTTGGACTGTGACTTCAGTGCTTGGGTCACCTGTGGCAGAGGTGGAAAATTTAGTACCGCTCCGTGAACAACGCGAACACCACGCACTCGGATCTCGTCGGCCTGGGGAATACCCTCTGTAATGCAGACAATGAGACCGATTTCATTCTCGATGGCTTCAAGGATAGCATCCGCGGCTGTAGGAGGAGGGACATAGAGAACAGTCGCGTCAGGTTGTGCCTCGCGAACTGCCTGTCAATTTCCGAAATCCGGTCAATTGCGTAAACTATGATTAGGGGGCAACACTACTACACACCTCCTTCACCGAGCCGAAGACAGGAAGGCCCAGGTGTGTCTGGCCGGCTTTCTTTGGCGACACACCGCCGACCATTTTGGTCCCAAACGCGATGGCTTCCCTGCAGTGGAAAGTAGCCTGCAAATCATTCGCAACGGTCGTAAACTACATTGCAACCTCGAAAAAGCTCGGTCACGCGTACAGTCTTTCCAGTGAAGCCCTGGCAGAGCACCTTGGTGTCCTTGTGGATTAGGAGGTTAGGAATAGTGGCCTCATAATTGCGTCGGGCCGCAGACTGTGAGAATGCCCGGCGTCCTGCTTCAAGAGTTTTGACAGTATCAGTATTCTGTTATTCAGTCGAGTCCCCAAGCAGACTGAGCCTCACCGGCGGATGCTATTGACTGCCCTGCGCGTTGAAACATTGGGAGAGGTTGAGGAGGATAGACTTGCTGGCTACGCTGGCGCCGGCCAACACTACGCCTGCTCGGACATCCGGAGCGCTCCTTGCCGCCGTCCTCAGGCTGTACTCGCACGTTCTCGTCTCACCAACCAACAAGACATGTGCAACAATTACGATCTTGGTTTCTCAATACATATACAACATTGGGTCTGTAATGTTCTACTGTATCTGTACAGGTCCTATTTTCCTTCCTGCCCTCAACACAAGAATGTCTAGGTATCTAGCGGGCCCATCCTCCGCCTCTCCCGCGCTTTCAACGACGCACGGTGAAGCCCAATGATCGCGTACTTGACCTTGTCGTACTCCTTGTCATTGATCGCTCTGAAGAACAACCATCAGTTGAGAAGCACGACTCGACATGAATCCATGGAACATACCTCTGTATCTCCGCCACAAACGACAACTTCGCTTGTTCCGGCACCGAGGTCGAGGGAATCTGCTGCAGGACGGTAGGCAGCCAGGTGAGTAATTGGTTGGGCCACAGTGCAGCTAATGGCCGGAAGATAGCCACAACCGCAGCTGTCGTTTCTTCCGGGAAGTCGCCTGTTAGACCAGAAACCACGTATCCACACAATGCCAGCCCTTCCTGTTCCACCACGGGACGGATGTTGGCGGCATAGCTTGCGTATTCGGGAGGTTGACCAGCCACGGGTACCAACGAGTCATGGGTGAGGATGCTTCGAATGACTTCCAGGGCGGCAAACACCGCGTCTGTCTGTACGAGAGTGAGAGCAGCCATGGCGGCGCGGAATGCAACGGCGAGAGCAGGAGAAGTGAAGAGAACGTCAGGTGCAAAGTCAAGAGTTTGCAGGATCAACTGCAAGTAATCTTCCACAACTACATGGACACAAGTTGTCAATAACACGTCAGGAGTTCAAGCACGACATAGAAGCTGCTTACCGTCAGGCACTTGTGAGGGATTCTGCCCCTGCAGGATGTGTACAACTTTATTCGACACGCGCTCCACGACTTCTTTGAACCTGAGTCGCAGAGCGGGGTTCTGCTCGTTTCCGAACCTCCCAATGATCTTCCCAGCAATCCAAACATAGCTAGAGTACCCGGTAGCTTCAAAAGTTGCAACCATCCGCGATAGTACCGATGGCACCACAGGCAATGTCGCGTTGCCAAAGAAGTTGAGACCAAGCCGAAGAACCCTAGTCGCACGCTCGCAGAGAACGTAGTCATTGCCATACTTCGCGATGAATTGCTCAAGTATCGCCCAAGCTTCTTCGCAGGCTCCCTGACATGCAGCCGGGAGTTCTTCGCCGAATGTGTCAATGACACCGAGCATCACCTCCAAGGTTTCGATCGTGTCTATGGCATTGTTTAGCAACGAAAGATAGACTACCGAACCAATATATCGACTCACCGGCGATTGTTTGTCGTTCCTCCTTGGTAGGTGGAGTGGGCTTGGCAGTGAAATTGTGGACCTGGGCCAAAATATCCCAGGCGAAAGTGCGCAGAGATTGAGCGGCTTGCTCCATAGGCATGGCGGATATCACATAGGCAATAGCATGGTATACTTGAATTTTGTCATCTTGGATCAACTTGGTGCCCACTGAGCCAACAAATGTATGCAGTTGTGGCAAGAAATCCACGAGATGCTACGAAGTTTCTATTAGTTTGCAGTCTAGTTCATTACAAGATAGATAGAAATACCCACCTGTCGACAGTCTTGGCACAGGAACTTGAGTGCCTGTCCAGCGGCCGCATTGACCTCCGGATCGGAATCCTCGAAACCTGCAGAGATGTATTGTAACTGGGGCTGGATGTACGTCGGGTGTTTGTTGATCCATTCGGTATATCTTGCGATAATGAGCAGAGCCGCATAGCGAACTTTGGGGTGTGTCGGTAAGGAGGGGATGAGGTCCATGACTTTTGGCACAGCTCGGTCATCGTTCGGGTCGACTTCCGCACCCATTGACCTCATAGAGAACAGCGGTGCTTCGATTTCTTGCCACGACACGTCGGGTCTCGAAAGGGCTGTGGTAATCATATCGTACGCAGCAGATAAACAAACGTCGGAACCGAGCACATAACAGCAATCCTTGAGGGTATCGCCCATCACATGACGGAATTGGCGGAAATTGTCCGCCTCTTGCCCAGTGAGTGTGGTGGTATCTTGTGGGAAATGCAAGTGACGAATGATAACATTCATCAATGCCTTGTATGCGTCCATGAATAATGGTGAAACGGATTGCTTCTTGCCGATGCTCTGCGCAAGACGCATCCAGAAGTTGAACGTAATAGGGACGATGTCCAGATCTGGGTAGGCCGAGCACTCCCCAATAGCTTCTACGATGGGGAAGAACGTCTCGGTATGGTGAAGGAGGAGACTGCGGTACATCTCTCCTGCTTCAGTAAAGATGCGAGCGAGTCCCCTGATCTTTTCCGGATCGTCTTCGTATGCTGCGAGCTTCGGCTTGAGAGATATGACCCTTGGGACTATCTGCTCGATCACAGGCATGTTTTCGTCAATTTCTTGGGTTTCGTGAATGATATCGCAGACGGCCGAAACTGCTGTTTCGAAGAGGTCGTCTGAGTTGAGGGCCTCGAAGGCAAAAGCTAAAAGTGGCGTCTGCGCTAACGACATGGCGGTGATTTCGCCGGCAGCGAGCCAACTGCTGAGACATGAGAAGACTTGGTTCTGGACTGAGAACGAGACACCTATAGGCGAAATGAGGATGCATAGCAGTGTGATACGTCAGTCCAAACGTACCAGGTGCTTGCAGATACATAGTCAAAAGCTCAATGACTTTCTGCGCATTTGCAGTGAGCAATGCTGCTTCTCGCTCCCTGTACTCTTCATCCTACAAGTCTATCAATCAGTACACAGTCTTGAAGGGAGGCGGCAAAAGAAGCAGCATACAGTCACGGGTATCTTTGTGTTACTATTCATTTCCTCCGGCAGCAATGTCAGGAATTGCAGCAGCGCAGGAACAGTAGCTGGATTACGTCCGAACGAATCGATCAAGTCCTGAACGGGATTTTGCCATGCAGGGAGCTGCAAAGCCAGTCCGGCGATGGCAAGACAGAGTTGGACCATGATAGTTTTCGGACCCGTATGGAATTTCTCCAGGGCAGCAATGAGGGTATCGCGCAAAGCAAACCGGTTCGCATCGTCCACTTGATTGAGATCGTACGTTACCTAGAAGATAGCAGAAAGGCGATCAGTCGTATGCTTCATGCCGTACAGAGATTGCAGGGGGTCCCACCTTGGTACGGAACGTTTGGGCAGCGAACAACTTGGCTGCCGGGGGTGCATCTGGAGACAAGAGAAGAACATTGCACGTAGTCCATGCTTCAGACTATGGGTAGGACGAGGTTGACAACGATCAGACCACTGGCGGACCAAAGGCGAAAGTGGTATTTACGGAGTGCTGGAAATCCTGGAGCCAGTTGTTCGCAGTATCCAGGGCAGCCTTGTCTGGAGCGCGACTGAAGACGTCCAGCGCAGATAAGACGGCTTGCACATTAGCCATTTTGTGATCGGTGCAGAACGAAGGGACGAGTGGGATACTAAGTGGTTCAGGTCGAAATTATATCTCAGGCGCCAGACTCAGCCGAAGGTGTTTATGGGTGTTGACGCGACATGGTCATGGTATAGGGTATGATAAAACAGGCCATTCGTCATCGACAATAACCCAGAACAAAAGAACTATGTGTAATCATAAGTCGAATGGAAAGAAAACAGCGGAGAGCAATCCGGTATCCAGGTAAGGAGCGTGGGTGAGTGTTCAAACGTTCAGAAGGGACCAGAAAGGATTAGAAACATAGGTCTTGCAACAGAAAAAGTATCGTAATGTAAGCGACCGACAGGGTATGACAACCAAGATGTCCAGGACGAGACTAGAGACGGCGTGCCACGGCACCCACTCCTTATGTTCGAAGGAAACCTCTCTTCTTCTACAGACAGGAGAGTGGTGAGCCCAGGTCTACACTGGGTATACGAAGAAAAACCTTACGTTGCTGCCCTTGTCGGGTGTAAGTGGCCGTCCGCTCTCGATCCGACGTTTCTTGTCCTCGAGATCGAGACGTTGCTTCTCGAGCGCCTCCTTCATTTCGCGATGTCTGGCGTACAATTCCTCCTCCGACTGCTTGAGTTTGGCCTCCTTCTCCTGGACCTTCTGCTGGAAGACCATCTTCATCTCGGCCTCCATCTTGGCAAGCTTGGCTTCGTGCATGACGCGCTCCTCCTGGATCCTAACCGCGGGGCTGCGTGATTCAGAGTTAAGCATCACTGATCTTCAAGCAATATTGTGGGACTTACTTGATCTCCTTGAAGACACTCGAATCCTGAACGACACCCATGCTGAGCAGTTTCTCTGTACGCCAGTTCTCGTACAAGACATCGTTGGTGTACTCCCTGAGTTCTTCCATGTAAGTGCGCACGAGCATCTGACGGAGTTTGACAAAGTCGCAATGATCTTCATTGTCGACCTCAACGACACCCCATGGGTATGCACGGCCGCGAACTTGGCGACCATCAGGAGTCTGCACAATTCTGTCAGAACCAACAACAGCAAAGGGGATTTTGCTGGCAATCTCTTCGGCCTCGGCAATAGCCTCCTCGTCCTCGTTCTCGTACGTAGGAGCCTGGAAGATGTGGATTTTGTGGTAGGCAATATCCGCGAGGACCTGTCGGAGGAGAACAATAGAAGCGTCAGGACTCCGCGGACAAGAGCTGTCAAGTATACGTACGCGAGCCTTGAAGTCAGCGACTTCTTCGTCAGTGAGCGTATCTGCCTTGGCGATGATAGGAATCAAGTTGACTTTGGTGTGCAGTTGGCGCATGAACTCAATGTCAATAGGCTTCAAGCTGTTGTCACGTCAAACGCGGGACCGTGAGGACAGGAATGAAAATGACGTACGAGTGACCAGTGGGCTGGATGAAGTAGAGACACGCGTGAACGCGATTGTCAACAATCTTCTGACGGTTGACGCGGTTCTCTTGCTCAAGATAAGAGTCGAAGCGAGACTCGATGTTGTCAACAATGGGCCTCCAGCTGTAATGATGGAGTATGAGCGGCAAGCAAGTAGTTATTCGGGATCGATCTACCATTCATCATTGTTGACAAAGTCACCGAATCCAGGAGTGTCAACGACGGTCAGGCGAAGCCGGACGCCGTTCTCCTCAATGTCTGTAACGCGATGAGAAGCAAGCGGGCGCCTAAAGGAAAGATTGGCGTACCGGCACTAATGCTCTCAATGGCAACGGTTTGGGGACGCTCTGCGCTGGGAGGCAGAGGCTCCTTGGGAGGGTAGAGGCGGGTGTTGAAGAGGGTATTGATGAGGGTAGACTTTCCGAGTCCAGACTCGCCTGAAATGAGAGGTGTGTGAGTGTGATTGGCAAAGCGCGACACGACACCTGGCACGTACCGACTACCATGGCGGTGAACTGGAAGCCCTTGCGCACGCTCTTGCGGTGGACCTGGTTGGGGAGGTTGGCGAAGCCGACATATCCAGTGAGCTTTTTGCGGATAATGGGCGCAGAACCCGCGTCAGGCGTGGGGGAAGAGACGGAGGGTGTCGAACCGCTCAGCTTGCCATTTGCCGTGGCCGCGTCGCCGTTGGTGGAGGAAACGTACGAGTCGGACATCTGTGGGGAAAAGGAGAGGTAAGTTTGCGAGCAGAGCAAACGCGACGGAGAGGGACGAATTACTTTTATGTCGGCAGGGAGGACGAGAGGAGGAAGGGATGAGAGCGGGAGAGGCCGTTGCGGTTGCAGTTGTTTGCCGCTGCTTGTCGCCCGCCCGTCCAATCGCAGGCCCGGTTTGGGAAGCAGCAGCTCCCCCTGCAAAAAGTCGCCCAAATGTCCTTATTCGTTTGCGTTTTACGCCCAGTTTTATGTCAACGACTTACCCAGTGCACCTGATGGATATTTCGGCTGGGACTCGAGGTCATGGAGTGAAACGATTACTGCTGCCAGAGCTGCCCTCCATGCACAATACACGCCTCCCAAATTCGGACGCCCGCAGCCGATTTGGAACACTGTCTACCAAACTCTCGCCGTTTCTAGGTGATCGCCCAAGACAAGCCGCTAGTATATAGTATGTATCACATCGACGTTCTGTACATTATTAACAGGCAACCCCCAGTGCCAACGCCGGGTATCCACTATCCACCAGCATCTCCTCCTCGCTCGCTACCCACTCCTCGAAATATCGGCGGAGGCTCTCGTCCAGACTCTCCGTCTGTTCAGATGGTCGGATTGCGTCTTCGTCGTCGTCGGCCTCGCCCGACCACCACAGCGGGCTGCACGTTGGTCCGCACGGCAACGTTTCCTCTCCTTCGCCCGTCGTCACGGGCACGGGCGAGGACGCCCCAGAACCAGAAAAGTAACCTTCATCTAGGATGGCAGTCCTCGGCTCAGCTTCCTTCTTCCGAGGAGGCACTCTACTCGCTCGGTTTATCGCAATCTCTGCCGGCTGGTTCGATGTATTCATCTCCGCTCCCACGTCGTAAATCGTCCTCCCCACCGATGGTAATTCGTTTGCTGTTTTCTTTTTCTCCCCTCGAACGCGAATGCGTTTCGAGACCCCCGCGAAGGTAACTGTCTTGCTGCACGTGACGGTTTCGTTGCCACCCTCGATCTTTTTGGAGTGTGTGCGGTTCGACATGTACTTGTCCATCAGGCCGGCCGTGGACACCGTAGCATGTGTGGTGGAGGTAGTGTGGCAAACAGCAGACATCCTCTTTTGGGTGGGGGTGGTGAATGGGTGTTACGCAGGGCGGGTTATGTGGGGTTTGGAAGACGGTGCAGAGGATGTCCTCTCCAGCACTGAACAGCGCATTATATATCCTGTCTCTTTCATCCTTTGGCATTCGGCAAGGACAATGGCTCAATGTCCGCAAAGGCGGAACAGGGCGGGCCAAAGCTTCTTTGGCAATGCCTGAACAAAGGGCGCTATCGCCGGCCATGGTCCACTGAGCTAAATGACCCCTTTGGGATTTTGCCGACAGGGTCAATGCATGCATGCAACAGACTGTACATTTGACATGGTCTTTTCCATACACTTTTGCGATGACACATGATTATGAGCCTCTTTCTCAGTGCCCAGTTACGCTCAGTTGGAACACTGTGGCCCATCGTGAATTTAGTGGCACTCTTTCAAACATGGACAATATACGCACCATCTGGCCTGGCATAGTGCCCTGTAACATCGAGATCAAATTTCCCTCTTACAACATCATCCAAGTCCAACTCGGCCGTTAGGACGCCTTCCTGTCCCAACAAGGGTCCAGCAAGGACTTTCCCCAGAGGACTGACAATGACGCTACCGCCTGCAATCATAACATTCGATGGGTCGCGTTTGTTTTTATCTGCAACTGCATGGTCTGGGGGATAGTCCTTCTCTTCTGCGTATTGGCAGGCGGAAAGGACGAAGCAGCGTCCTTCGAGGGCAATATGGATCATGCTGTGTTGCCACTCTGGACGTGCGTCCACGGTGGGAGCACAGTAGATCTCAGTCCCCTGTGAGTAGTAAAAGGTTCGCACTACACAGGTTGCGTCAGTCCCGAGAACATGTACAACTTGGTCCTGGCCGAGGTAGTAACGTACGGAGAGGCATATAATTCTCCCTAAGGGGTAAAGGTCAACGTTATAATCCAGAAACAGAAGGTTTACACATACCAGCAAATCGTAGCCGAAACTCTGGCCTTCACAGGTTCAGTTTCGCCTTCATGGCGTGCAAAGGATGCTTGCACCACAGGAAGTGTAGTCGCATCCCCCTGTCCCCAGATGATCCTCTCCATAGCAGTAGGGACCAACTTTCGATGCTTGGCAACATAACCTTGCACTGGATCCACGAAGACGGCGGTACAGTACAAGGTACCAAGATCTTTCTCGATGACACCAGTCACGATGAAGACGCCAAGCTCTTTGCTGATTTGTTCAATCCTAGAAATGGCTGGAGAAGGTATCTCAATCGCGGCTGAGTGGTACCGGAGGAACTCGTCTCTGCCTTTGTCCTTACGAGCACCTACTACCACGCCGAAGGTGGACATCTTGGGGTACCCTCCTATGCTGTGTCAAGGGGATACTATGTCAGTTGGAACAATATTTCCTCGAGAGGAGAAACATACAAGGCCTCAGGGAACACGACCAGTTGAGCACCATCTTGCTCCTTGGCAAGACGTGCAAACCGTTCCAGTTTATCGAGTGTATCAGGTAACGAGTACGCAGCAGTAGAAGCCTGCACAACAGATGCACGAATCTTGCGGCTCATGGTGGACGTTCGCTGTTGTGCTGAACGGGGAAACACGGGGTGTGAGTGCAATGTTTAAATACCATGAAGAGATCATAGAAGACACCATCCACACGCAAGAGTGATTCTGAGTCAGATCAGTCCCACGTGAGTCACATGCTGGTAAATTCAGGGGAAAACACAGTCAGGCTGAGCTGAGCCAGGAGATGTTTATTGAAGAGTAGAGGGTGAAGACGGAGCCTGCGAAGTCGATACAGGTAACCATTCCTTCGGGAAATCCTTCAAGCTCGGTCGATTACTACCACGACCGTAAGCATGTCCGCCCTTCTTCGCCTTCCTAATCTTGGCATCCAGGTGTCTGGTGTCCACTGGAATGTCAGCAAATCGTAGACCCGATTTCTATGAAGAATAATGCTCAGTCAGCTAGAGTTCCCATTGTACAAATGTAGACAGATCACTCACGTTCGCTACTTGTATAAGCTTATCCAAGGTATCACTGGCCCACTTGAGATTCATCGGGGCCTTCGGGAAGTCCTCGCATGACAGCTTGAAGTACCCATGTTCTCGCCCTGTCTCATCCGGACTGATGCCAGCATCCTTAGGAGGTTCCGGTGTCCACCGAACGCCAGCTAAAAGCTTGAATGTATGGATGGCTGCCTTGTCCTTCAATGGTAGGCGAGAAACGGGAACGACAATGGTGCGCTTGGCAGTTGCAGGGTGTTGTTCGCCACCATATGATATAGAGCGCACAACGAGGGGTCTGTCAGGACCGGGAGGATTAAAGGGTTTGCGGAATGCTGTTTCTTTGCTTAAGCGTGTGTTAGCACGTGAGAGAACCAAACAGACTCACCAACAAGCCTTGGCAATTCATGTTCAATTAGACGAAGATAATATAGCACCTGCCTCTGCTGCCTGAGCATAATATGGCCAGCAGAGGTGGTATCATCCCCCTTGAACTCTGCCTCTGTCACATCCTCCTCCGAAATGATGTCTTCGAGTTTAGCACGAGTAGAACCTGGCGATGAACGGGTTGCACGAGGGTAGAGAGCGACGGAGGATGAGTGGAATAGTCTAGGTTTCAGGGCCAGTGAAGTAGAAGGGCGACATAGTCTCAGGAAGGACATCCTGGCAGTATTGACCGCTGCTCGCCAGGACAGTCACGGTGCAGTAAAGTTGAGAAGGAGACGCGCGAGAAATATCGGCATGGCGTCTATTTACAGAACACGGTGATCGTGATCAACTTCGTATGCCGCGTAAAGCAGCCGCCAGTCTCAAGAGTAAACTAGTAACAAACCAGCGGTGATCCCTCGATACTTACTCCTTTGTTACCCCAGCCATGGTCGTAAGTTATCAGTGTGCTATGCAGTGGACCCGATGTCCTACTTACCCCAAGACAGCGCCTCCAATTGTCAATCAAAGCAGACCTCGAGAATGTTACAGACCTACAGCCCGCCTCAGACGACTTCGAATATTTCTTCCAGGTATAACCATCCCCCCACATATTGCCACTTTCTTCTGAGCTTGCGCACAGGTGAAATGCAACAGTTGTCACGAAGTACACCCTAAGTTGATCTCAGTCAACCGAAAGGTACGAAAGACTCTATCCTCTATGCGCCGCTAAATCATGTTCTGACATACACCGCGATACCCTGCAGGAGGAACGTGAGGTCTCTGGTGGCAAGAACAGCACCGCCAACTTCGTTTGGCGTTGCTCGAACTGCAAAAGAGAAAGTTCTGCCAAGTTCGAATCTAATTCTCCCATTCAACCGTATACCGCAGAAGCGAATGGACAATTCGCGCCACTTCTCACTATTGAGTGTCGCGGCTTGGAGTTCGTAGGGTTTGATCCAAGGGTGGGTGATTTCTCTCAATGCTTCACTTCACGAAGCAGCGTGAATAATACCGTTATCCCAGGGTATTTGGAAATGCGTCGGCGTTGAATCCGGTACTGTGTTCCCCGAGGTCGACCTGGAGGAAGGTGAATGGGTCGACTATGATGAGAAGGTAACCTCAGGCTCAATACGCGGTACTCGAATGCTCATGATGCCTTTTATTCAGGCTGCCGTACCTGTTGGCGTGTCAAACATTGAGAGCCAGTGGACCCGAGCGTGAGCCTTTCTCGGTGAGATTATCCTTCGGTTGGTGTATTTGTAGCGGCGACATTGTACAAAGACAATAAGGTATAACATTGTGTATTATAACGGATATCATCCAAGATGTCCCAAACAATAAAGCGATTACATGAAGCAACGTACACAATCAAACAAATATGTGGGTATCGCGAAGTCGTCAACTATGGTTCGTGCTCTCCTTCCTCGCCTTCCTCCCCTCGAGAATTTCTCGTTTCCAGGTCTGCGCCTGTTCCCCTGGAGCTGTTACAGCCTTTTTGGCATCCTTTGCGAGCTCTGTTGCGGCCTCCTTGCCCTCGGAGAGAATAGCTGCTTGCTTCTTTTTGAACTTCCCGAGATGCTCAATTCTATTCTTGTCTTCAGATTACCGATATGGGTTTGTTCCGTTTGATTGCACTTACCCCCACAAGGCAGCTTCCGCTTTGCTGATTTCTACTTTCGACATATCCACGCCGCGCTCCTCGAGAACCTTGAGAAACTGACGGAAATGCTGTACCGTCCGTGGCAATAAGCGTTCTGCCACAGTGCGCTGCTACACCGGACAAGAAGCTCTCTCACCTGAATGGAAGTCCTAGCCAATGTATCGGATTTGAATTGGGAGCGCTGCGAAGTCAGTATGGAATGCTCTCACCTATAGTGTCCAGAGAGCGGAGACAAGGTATGGATCTGACCGTCCTTGACAGATATTAACCCTGCCGATGTCACCAGGCCACCCCCAAGGAACGACGAATGTTGGAATGTGCCCGGAGCTGAATATTTGTAGGTCCTCAATCAAACAAACCATGCCGTCAATGATACAGCCAAGTACCTTTGATCCCGATGAAGATATTGACTGGGTAGGAACGTTAGTGCAACCTAAACGTCGGACCACGATCGTGATGGCTCACAGTTCTTATCCTGGATAGTTCATTGCAGTCATAAATTGACAACTACGGAAGGCAACGTTACATCAACGCACCGAAACATATATCCATGTGTTCCGCTTGATGGTCTTTCTCAATAATTTGTCCAAGAGCCCCTTGATCGTGAAATTTTTCCACAATATCCTCTTGATAGGATTCTTAGGCACGTTCTTCCCGGCATAGTAATGCATAGCGGCGTTCGCTTCTTGCTCAGGTATGGATGCGCTTTGATTCGAGGATCCTGAACTTGAGGCAGAAGCAAAGCTTGTACGCTGTTGCAGTGCTGTCGGTTCTGGGTGATCCAGAGGAACAATGCCTTTGCCGCCACCTGCATCCTTCCAGCGGCCGGCAGTGGTGTCCACTAACTGGCCATTCCTAGCCCAGCGAAGTTTACCTTCGCTATCAATCTGAACGAGATAGTTCAAACCTACAGCGATCGTCTGTCAGGACTCCAGTGGGTATCGATGAGAGGGAATGAACGAACGCTGTTCTGGAGAGAGGTATCTGCGTTGGCCCGTTGAGTGAGCCATTGCAGCTTGTGGAGGAAATGATTGGATACCTACGTGATGCGCTGCAAGCATGTGAGCAAGGGTAAGCAACGGACAGCTTCCTGCAGCTGGAGACCTCACCTCCTTCTCTAATTGTTCCCGTGGGCATTCTGGGAGAGAAAGGTTCTTGCCGCCACCTCTGTCAAGCCTTGGAACGGTTCCTGAAATGAGCACATCACCAGGAATAAGTTCCCGAGTTGCCGCCGACTCAGCTTACCAGTAGAAAAAGTTCTCGGACGTATCCTCAGCTTGCCATCGTCTGTGGTACCACTGAATCCGTGACGCAGCTGAGTGTATTGCGGACGAGAACGATGTATGATCTACCTACTTTCACTAGCATCGATCAAAAGCAAAGGTGTACCGTAAGGCACCAGGTATCAGTATGACGATGACGTGTGTGGCGGTCTACTACATGGACCTACAATTGGATCCATATCGATGTTTTCTGTGCAGCAAGTGTCTCGTAAGTCTCTTTGACAGATTCCGGTACGTCGCGGGCATATATATAGCGGACCTGACCATCATCAAGGTACGTACCCATCTACCAACTCAAGCCAATGCTGCGTCTCGAGATGTTTCCTGGCAGCCTCTACATGTTCCTCGCCCGTTTGGGCTAGGATCTGATTACCATCATCTAACCTGCCAAGAAGAAAGACGGCTCTCCGCCATCTGTCTTTGGGTCTGTTCTTCCCTTCCTCCGCAGCGGACCTATCGACCTAAGTCATAGTATGTTATAATCATACAATACTAGTAGATCGTTCGACGGACGACCCATCCGGTATGTACCTGCAATCGTGCACGCGTTGACAAGTCTGTCCAAAGGACATTAGGGTTCAGATATTGAGAATGCTTCTTCGCTCTCCATGCCCTTTGGATTTTGATGGCGGCGTTCTCCCTCGCCAACGCCTCCAGTTCTTCCTCCGTCGTTGGTTTATGCAGATGCTGTTCGACCGCATGCAGCGCTTTTGATTGTACCATCCCGGTCACATTTGTTCTCAGGCCGCAGGAAGCCTATAGCTAAACAATTTGGAGGTCGCCGGGTGTCAACTTCTGCAAGGCAGAGTGGTCAATGACGGTGAACGTTGAACATTGATGGAACGTTGCGATGATAATACTTAACGACTGATGGTAACGGGCCCCATAGCCCTAACTTTGTTGTGCGTCTTCGTTGACATACGTCATTATTTGTACCGTGACTAAGGTTGTTCTGCTATATGCACACAGAAAGTACATATATCAACTTCCGTCAGGACGAGGGGGCTCGCTTCGGTCCCCTTGCCACGTGATGCTTCGTCCGAGGGGCCAGCGAATGTTGTTTTATTGAGACATGATATTATAGTACA
>JSYW01001120.1:0-25512 GCA_000787475.1 Lentinus polychrous | reverse complement strand
GGGTTTACCCGTGGTCATCACTACGTACTCTTGTCGGCCGCGATGATGATCTCCTCCACAGCATTGGCCGCCAGAAGTTCCCGAAGAGCAGAAACGGATTTATGATGTGGGGTACCAACAAGGAGGGCATTTTGAGTCTCGACTGCAGTGGACCAATCCTTGAAGGTTTCAGACTCCTTTTGGCGATGACGAAGCATATTGGTGACAATGGAGGATTCCCAACTAGAAGGCAACCAACGAGCTTTGAAGACGACCATGAAGGCAGACCAAGACAAGGCATCGAGGTTGGTAGCATTGGTTTTGTACCACTGCTCACGCAGTACACCCTGCATCTCACCGGCAACCATCGCGACTTGATCGCCGGCATCGATACCCTTCCTCTTGAAATACTGACGACACGCCATGTCATAGGCGTGCGCGACTTCGGGGGTGACCGGTCCTTCAGAAAGAGTTAGGGGGTGTTTACTGCCAGGAGCTTTCGTCACGACTGCGGGGGGTATTTTAGAGGACATATTGCTAGCTATATGCGTTCTGATAGTGATCGGAAGTTCGTCGTCCGAGTCGTCGGAATCGGTATCGTATGCAGAGAGGTCGGGAGGCAAGGGCACCGCCGCAGCAAGTGCGAGCAAGGCGGCGTCAGCAGCCGAGGGCAGGTTGGTAGCTTGGACGGCCTGAGGAATAGAGGAGGAAGGAGCGGGAGCAATTCCAAGGGGTGCAGAGGGCCCAGAGGGTCCCGGGGATGGCGTCGACACAAAGGTGCGTGTAGACGCGAAATCCACGTCCGGGAGATCGATAGAAGGGAGAGAGACCCCAGTAGAGAGCGTACCGATAGATGTTTCCTCCGAGGACTCGCCTAGAGGGCTGGCGGGTCCGGCGGGCACCGAAGGTGCACCTAAGTCAAGGGGGTCCAAATCGGCGAAAGGAAAATTCTCGCGATAGCGAGAACAACTGCGTGTCGAAGGAGGGGAATTCCGATTACTGGATGACGACAGATTGACAGAGTGAAGTAACGAAGAGCACCGAAGGATATGCAACCCAGCGGGCACCAGAGACGGACGGACGAAGAGGTCTGAGTGCGGTGTTAAAAAAAAGTGTAAGTCGGCCTATGGGTGAGGTCGACTTCACTGGTCAGACAACGGAAGTAACAGGCACCAGAACACTTCATTGCAGTAGTAAGAACTAGTATAATACATAGAGTACCTTAATGCTCACCTTCGTTGCAGTAGTAAGAACTAAGGGCAACGAAGGGGAAAGGGAAAGCGTTAAGTATAACGATGACTAAGCAGTGTCAGTCCGAATATAGTAAGTAAGAAAGATGTAGGTAAGCGGTACGGTTACAATGGATTGTCCGGAAGGCAGGCAACTCGCACAAGCTGTCGACTTCATCCCAGGGGATGGAGCTTTGAGAATTGTCTGGCGAGAACATAACCTCCAATATCTCAGCTCCCTCCCGAGGAATCGTCGATAACAGTGTCCACAGCTTCCAGATGAATGTTGTGCTGAGTGGGACATCGAAGAAGTAGAGCCTTCGCAAGTTGATGTTATGAGCAAAGGTCAAGGAAGCTACAGTGGGACAATGTCAGAGATTGTTGCTACAAGGGCGCTGTCGACCACAACACCTTTGATTTTATCAATCCTGTCGCAACGCAATGCGAAGTCCGTCAAGCAAGGTCCGCAAACCTCGAGAAGTTGTCCACGAAGAACGGGCCCGTTTTGCCTGCCAGTCTTAAGACCATTCACGGCGAAGCATACCTTCCTTAGATGTAAGAGTTCGGGACCTCAGCAAACAACTGAATAACTGATAAGCGCGCTATCCCCACATGCCCCTGAGAGCTAACCAAAAAACGATAGACGCAAGTCACCTCGACGCAACATCTCGGGCCGACCATCGGCACGCCGGCCAAGCCTCATACGAAGCGGAGGCTGATCATGGACTCTAATGGAGGAAGTTGAGATTCTAAGAAGACAGGAATATTAAAGAGTCGGTCCCGTATACGTACTGTCTCTCTCGCGCGGCCGCCTTGCCGATGCTCGGCCCGAGATGTTGTGTCGAGGTGGTTTGCGTCTATCATTTTTTGGTTAGCTCGAACGAAGGGAGGATGAGCGTTCGCAAAAGATGAATGACATCATGGTGGTCTGTATAGCGCTAGCGCCGGATTTGGGAGGCCATCTCTGTGTGTGGTGATGGCAACGCCCGTATCCAGATGCCCAACATTGGGCAGGATGACTAGCATATGCATCAGGGTGATTAGATCAAGATCGCCACGGAAAGTGAAGGTTTGGACAGATTTGTAGAGAGAAAGTACTGAGAAGAAGAGGGGGTGGAGGTTGCGTGGACTGTGAAGACTGTTGAAGATTCGAAGGGATTGTAGCACAGGTAGCGAGTGTGCTAACAGCATTAAGATCCATGTTGGGTCCTCTTTCGACGTTAGAGTCAGTGAGTGAACAAACCGCCGTAAGAGGGGTTGTTGCAAGGATACTTTGTCTCAAGCGGAGAGGCGATGCCCTGTCAAAATCTATCATTAGGCAAACAGCGCATTATTTAGAGCGTGACCCTTACCGCAGCTCCTGATCCGTATACTTAGTGTATCACTGTATGGCTATTGGCAGAGAGAATGCGAGAGATAAGGGTGGCATCATATTCAAAATCATCGGCCTATGGAGAGAGAAACGTACATGAGCCTGCCTCATGTTATCTAGGTGTGACTCGACCCATCATCTGTTAAATACTATCGCGCTAGAGAGATAGAGAGAGGCAGGCTCATCTGTCAAATGATTCTCCTTCATGTGCAGCATCTTGAATGTGACACGTTCTTTCCTACCGGCATAGCATACATGCCACCTTCTGAAGTTCATCGGTAAAACGGGGTAGAGTGTTTTAAGTACTTGCACGCGGAGGATCGACAGACAATTAACTCTCCCTTGGGAGTGCGGGTAGGTGAAACTCTTGGTGAGCAGAAAGGACATGGTCAATGTTGACGACATGGTGAAGTCGAGCCGTCGACATTGCAACCTTGAGCAACCTTGAGCTGAGTAGGACTCCGAGTCAACCCATGAAGCGCCCGTGACATGAGGCTATCAAACGCTCCCGCATAGAGCTTGGGTGGTATTGCCACAGAGGAACTGTCCAGATACAAAAGTCGACGCGACGGGCATCAGAATGCCTAATCTTTCTTTGGCGGCTTCCAATCCTCCAACCAGGCAGTCACAAAGTCGACCTCTTCAGTATGGATCTTCATAATATCGAAGGGCTCCTCGTCATGGTTGCTCAGACCATTCTCATCCCAATGATGGACACCGTCTGGGGATAAATAGTTCATAAGAGTGGGAATGTTAGGACATCACACAGGCTTACTTGGTATGATCTTGAAAGGTCGCAGGATGGTATCTGGACGATTCCTCGCATATTCACTGTGAGGCGTGCAAGGCCTCCACGGATCCACTAGAGATAGATGCGTCAATCAGGTGGCCCAGCCAACTAGTAGTAACATACCCTCTCCATCAATGAATGCCAGTCTATCAGCAGCAATGTCGAAGTCACCCAATGCGTTCACGGCAGTGATGTTGGGCAATGGTGGTACTTGGAAGTATTTGCCTGGTGGGAATGCCTGCAATGCATGACGTATGTAAGCACAAATATGCAGGGAAGTGAAAATCTGTGCACCTGCTTGCATATCATAGATTCGTATTCTAAGGTCAACAACTTGGATACTATCCGAGGGTGTTTGGGGGGCGGTGCAGTCTATATACCGCCTCGATTAGCATCATATATCTTGGTACACGACTATAAAACGGCACGTACGCTGAAGTATCCCCACTGCGTACAAACTTGGAATACCCAAAGTCTCCAGTCATGTTCTGGGCTCGTGTCCTGGAATTTTTCGTCCTCAAATGTTCCAAAGCACTGCAAATGATAATCAGCACGGTATGCATATGATCCGAAGGTCCGCCTGCTCACGTCCTCAACTGTGAATTCTGGAGGGCATTGCGAGACGACGTTCTACCGAGATGCCATGTGAGTAACCGCAACGAACTGAGATACAGTATATGCAATACCTCTTTGATATAATTCCCATAGTTTATCACCGCTAAATCAACTTGTAGACCATCGGGGAGTGTTACCATTCGTGTTATATTGTCGTCGCGTAGAAGCTCCGGGTTATGGCCTACAACAGGCTTATTTAGAGCATCGCAGAATTGTTCGAACGCGGTGCTGCCGACGGCGGGATCCCAGTTCTTTGCTTGCCATGCACCTAGAGGGCTCTTGCAGATGTTGTCAGTTTCAATACAGGGTGGAGCTCAATGGATAATGTACCTCTATCACCGAAGCGAAATCTTCATCGTGTTCCAGATCAGCCAGCCCGAATAGGCCCTTCACGATATTTCTTGCGTGAGGGATTGCAAGCAGTGTATCGACTGTCTGGATTGCCTTCTCTAGATGGGTAGCGCATCTCGGGTTCGCTGCACGACGAATAATCTCCATGTATTCCCAGTTGGATAGCGAGGCATGCGTCACGGCACTAGATGCAATGGCCCCATAGACAAGGTCAGGGTATAAGACCCTCATGTGAGCAGCTCGAGCTCCGGCATATGATCCCTGTTGATTTGTTAATTATAGCCAAGCAGCGGGCCACAATATTGACATACACCGTAGTAAATCCAAGGCGAATTGGGCGCGGTCAAATCTTCTTCTATTCCGGGGAACTTGACATTAGCGATGAAGTTAGCCGAATCAGCAAGTGCTTGTTCGTTGTTGAGGAATCTGCACGGAAGATCAATACGCGATGATGTCTGATTGTCTTTCACCGACACGGTAAAGAATACCTCAAAGCATCCGTCGAGAGGTTCGAGACGGGTAGTGAGCGTCCTATGCATTACTTAGCTGAGAGCTTGCCTCTCCAATTCGGGAACGACCACACCATAATATCTGAATACACTGAGCATATGCTACTCTCACTGGCTATGATGGTGACTGACCTGTGCTCCAATACGACTCCGACACCACCTGTGGCTTTCGTCAGGATGTCCACAATTCCAGTATCAAGGAAGGGCAGTCGGTCTTCGCCACTTGTTTCACCGCCGTCTAGAACAAACACAGGCGCACTTGTGTTTGGCTTGTAATGGCGCGTGTTGAGCCAATAGCGTTGCCGGAATGTCCTGGAGTTATTGGAGAAGTGGTCTAGCTGTTGCCTGAACCAATGTCCACGTATGGGAGGCAGTTTAGATGCAGAAAAGTCATGCCCCTCATGATCATAGAATGGGGCCTGACTTGAGTAACCAGAGGATATCTCTTCTGAATAAGCCGCTTTTGCGTTGCGCAAGACTTCGAGCTTCCATAGGTTGACCCCTTGCGCACCGAGAAGACGCACAGAATTTAGGTCAGTTTTGGACGAAACCTCTGTGGCCAGTAGAGACAGAACGCTGACTGCCATGTAAACCACGGGATACAGCGACAACAGTCCCGCCATGGTCGTCGTGGACGGTGGAAGAGTACCACTGCCCGTTCCCATGCATGCGCGCCATTAAGGCCCGTACTCTTCTTGACAAATCATGCCTGACTCACGCGACAGTTCGCACAAACCGCGATGACGTCAGAGTCGAGTTGATGAAGATGCAATTGTACTTGTACTGTAACTTCAGCTCTCTTCAGCCCTACAACCATTATGGCTATCAGATACCTTACTTCGAAGCTCGCTCAACAGGTATCTGTAAGGACTAACTGGAAGCAAGCCATATTGTTTACACCTTTACGCAGATCGATGAAGAGCTCATGAGCGCGACCGGGGCATTCAGCCTCGACCAGGTATGGCAGGGGGAAGTTGTGTATGAACAGTCACACTGAAGAGGATATGCAGCTCATGGAGCTTGCTGGGCTCGCATGCGCGCAGGCTCTTGCAACGGTATATAAGAAGGAGACACACCCCCGAGTCCTCGTCTGCTGCGGTCCCGGGAACCAAGGCGGTGATGGTCTGGTGGCAGCTAGACATCTAGGTAGGCACCAGTCTCAAATCCCCTAAGCATTGATCTCAGCATCTGCAGGAATGTTTGGCTACTCTCCGACTGTATGGTACCCGAAGGTCAGTTAGCAGCGTTGATCTGGGCTTTTGCCATTGCCATTGACCACTTCCCTCAACTCAGGCCGGAAGCAAGGAGATCTATCAGGTGTGAATTCCTTTGGGTGTCTAAACAACATCTCAGCTAATACATCATTCTCAGAGACTGAAAAAGCAATGTGTCAACATGCACATTCCTATGCTTCCTGCCGATCTCGAACCTCTCAAGAAGGCACTTTCTGAGTCGGATGTCGTCCTAGATGCAATCTTTGGGTTCTCTTTCAAGCCACCTGTGCGAGCACCTTTTGACGAGGCCTTGAAGCTCATCACAGCCTCGAAGTTACCCATTGTATCCGTAGACATACCCAGTGGATGGGATGTTGAAAGAGGTAACGCCGAAGGTGTTGGGCTCGAGCCAGATGTCCTAATGAGCTTGACAGCCCCCAAGGAGGGTGCCCGAGGCTTCAAAGGAAGACATTTCCTCGGAGGTCGTTTCGTGACGAAGTGAGTCCTTCAAGTTGCATGTCCGGTAGTTTCATATGGCTCACATTACCGTAGAGCAATGGCTGAAAAGTTCAATCTCAATCTGCCCGAGTACCCCGGATTCGACCAGATTGTTGAACTATCACCAGCTGAATCAGAGAAATTATAAAAGTACACTGTGATAGTAAGCATTACAACGACAGTAAATATATGTACATCACGAATCCCCCAGTCCTTCGTGCAAGCGGGTTGCGCATGTCTTTTGCCTGACTACCTCTCAACCGGTGACCGCCCCATCATACCTTTGCTTCTTCCGCTAGTTGGGGCATCCGTGACGACGAAAGTGAGAGGATCTTTCAGATACTCCTAGCACGTGTGCGCGTCTTCCTGGCTGCGGTGACGTCTTCATATGTACCACGCTCAACAAAACCAGCTTGAAGCTTGAAGTTGGTCTCTGTGTAGAGTCACCCTGCTCAGTAGGTACGTTTCGCTCCAATGTGGATCTAAGGAGCAGTCACCATTCAGAGATCGCTGCAGCTATCGCAACTCAGCCTAAACCGTATACTTACTGTTCTGTTGCTAAGGAAATGCAACTGCTGATACGGGGCGATTTTGTGCATTTTCCGGGATTGGGGAAGATAGAGATCCTTTCGGATCACCTGGCTGGTGAGTATCGCAGTGGACCCACTGACGACAACCTGTGAACCTGTGCGATCTGCCCGATCTGTAGTGATCAGCGAGGAAGGCTACATCATCCACATCATGCCGATGTCAACTGAGGAATCCACTAGGCTATGGAGCAGTCAATACCCAGCCGGAGTCACTCGACATGAGATACCCAAGGGGAGTTTCATTATCCCGACCTTTTGTGACTTACACTTGCATGCCCCACAATTTTTATACCAAGGCACCGGTCTGCATCTCCCCCTCATGCAATGGCTCAATGAGTATGCATTCAAGGCCGAAGAGGAGATAGACGCAGATCCACAATTGGCCCAGCGAGTATATGATAGGCTGGCTCACCAGTTGCTCGAGCACGGAACGGGGGCCGTAGTACTCTTCGGGACAATCAACTCGGAGACCAAGTTGGCATCATCATCTATCCCTTGGATCTGAGAACAGTCAACTGATCGCATTCATAGTTTGATTCTTGCTCAAACAATGCAGTCGAAGGGAATTCGTGCCTACGTCGGCAAGCTCTCGATGGATATCTCATCCAGGCCAAGCTATGTCGAGGTTTCGGCTAACGCGTCTTTGGAGGCTGCCCGAGCGTTCGGTCGAGATTGTCAGAAACTGACGAGCGACTTGCCCGTCCACGAGAGATTGGTGCAGCCGATTCTGACCCCTCGCTTCGTGCCCACATGCTCTGACGAGCTTCTGCACGGTTTGGGACGACTTGCAAACGAGGATAGTCTCTGGGTACAAAGCCACATGGCAGAGTCACTCGATCAAGTGCAATGGGTCAAGGGAGAGCGCGACCTGGATGATATGGATGTCTTCGACAAAGTGAAGCACATCGTCCCATGAGACAAAATGAGGAGCTGATACAATCACAGCACGGACTCTTGACTCCACGCACCATTCAAGCACATTGCACCTTCCTTGACACACCCTCACTATCTCATGTGGCGACGCGAGGAGCATCCATCGCACATTGCCCGTTATCCAATGCGTACTTTTCAGCCGAACCATTCCGACTAAGGGAAGCATTGGACATAGGAGTGAAAGTCGGATTGGGAACGGACATCGCAGGAGGTTACAGCATAGATATCATGAACAGCATGAGGCAAGCTGTTGCTGTATCCAGGATGCGAGAAGGAGCAAGGGTTCTGCGAGCGGACGAAGGCTGCAAGAAGAATCTGTCGATTGATTGGAAGGAATCATTGTATCTTGCGACCACCGGAGGTGCAATCGCTATGGGACTGACGGGAGATGTTGGCACGCTACGCGTCGGGGCTCCCTTCGATGCCCAATGCAGTACGTATCCAGCTCTTCGAGCATTGACTGATTCTGACCGGTAGGGTCAATGTAAGTAGTCGGCATCTTCGATCCAGAGAGACAGTGTGGCATAGGTTCGATCGAGTTCTTCAAGTCAACGAACGCATCGTGGACCCTGACGGAAGAACGTGTGGGAAAATGGTGGTGTCTGGGGGATGTACGGAATCGTGAACGGGTTTGGGTTCAGGGAAGGCAGGTTTGGAAGGCAGACGGGTGAGCACGATGCGGGTGAAACCCTATATATATTACCATGCCTATCCAACAAAACCCTAACAAGTAAAGCAAAACGAACATTGACCATGAAGAGAATAAGAGAACAAGGGTTACATACTAAGAGGACGGCAGATCTGCACTTTCCATTTCCGACCAGGAAGGGAGACCAACAATCTTGGGAAGATTCTGCCAAACCTCCTCCCTCAAAGCGGTGACATCCTGCCTAAACCCTCTTCGACAAGGTCCGCATATTTCAGGATTGTCCGCAATTTCATCGGACACTTGAACCATATAGTACAATGGATTCGTGCGGATTTTCCAGGTACGAGATAGCCGCGAAGACGTCCTATTGAACATCTTAACGCAGCTCCCGGAGTTCTGACATCCTGGGGTGGTAGCACGTTCTCCACATGTACGACGAATGAAGTCCAGCATAATATCGATGCGGCGTTGGAATAGCAGAGTGTAATTTTGGAGATCTTGGACTGAGAGTTGAGATGATGGGACGGAGGGATGCTCGATCTTCAACTTAGGGTGGTCACCACCGATGATATCCGTGAGCGGGTACAACGAGAGGATGAATAACACCAGCGGTAGGATGATCTGGACATTGGTTTCGCGTGCCAGATTAAGGACGTGTAGGGGATGGACGTAAGGGTAGGACTTGTTGTCGATGGGAGGAGACTTGACAGCCAACTCAATCATCTCGTCGTGTCCGCGCAATGTATTGGACCATGTATGCATCAGTTCGCGAATCGCCTGCGTGCGCAGGCGAGGGATGAAGTATTTCGTGGAGAGGCGTAGAATGCCAGCGGTGTAGAGGAAGTCTTCTACTGTCTGGTGAGAGGATCTGGGGAAAACCGGTCTCAAGCCCAAGCAACACGCAACACTAGTAGGAGTGAATATCACTTACGGCCCTGTACCATCGTATAATGCCTTGATCAGGTTACTGAGCTCAACTGGTTTGTCGTACATTCGTACGACTTGGCAGCCATCAAGACACTCTGCATCAGAAGCTGGTTGCGGCAGCTCAAAGAGAGACTTGAATACTTCAGAATGTCGCGACAGGAAATCCCTGTGCACTTTGAACGCGACACTGGAATCCTCTGCAAGGAGGATAATGTTGCCATCATCGAACCATGGATCGCCTCGCTTCTCGACAGGGAGCTGTTTTGGGAGAGTAGACATCAGAATGGGGAGTTCCTATATCAAGAGCTTGCAGTATGCTCTTGAGTCTTGCTCTGAATCTTGCTGGTCGAGGTACTAGAAGTACAATCACAATTGAGTAACGCGTGCACGTGGAGAATATATGTAGGTCTGTAGCGCTTCACTCTTCTGTTTGATTCCCCTCCACGATCATGTACACCAACTAGGTCACAACTGCTAAAGCTCAAACCACCAGGGCAGTCCCTCAGAAGTCCACAGCACCCTCTGGTATTTCCCCACCATGTCAAGAACACCGAGAACCCCTCGCTCTAGGACACCCTCACGGGTTGGCACACCTATCCCAGGGGTAGCTACACCATCGAGACTAGCACCGCCCGTGTTACACCAAACACCTTCAGGGACATCTCTCCGAATCGTCAGCCATGGCTCTGCATCGACATCTGTGTCTCAGACGCCTCTGTCGATCAGCCCTCCCAGCAGACCAGGCGAAATAGAGGGTATACTGGTGACAGAACCCAATGCCGAAGTGGACACAATTGACGGTGCCCAGGGGACCGTCATCGCCCACATGGATAGCGCAGCTTCAGATGAGGAGGCAAAACGCAATCTCAGGGAGCATTTGAGACGTGCATTGACAGAGCAGGACGCTACGGGTGGTACGTATTGATGTATACCAGTCCTTTGCACAAGTTTCAAGTAGTTGTAATATAGAACCAAGTCAACGTCCCCCACGCTCCAGGCAACAATCTGCAGGCTTGAACGACTTACAAGCTCCAGGTATGATCCATATATCACGCATAGTTTCGTTGAGAAGTGGGAATTGTGTATCCCAATTTCCTAGAAATGGAAACGTATCTTCCGCGCCAGTATTTCGTCTTGACAGTGGCGGGGAAGCCGGTATTCGTCAGGTATACCCCTTCATGTCCCAGTACCATTCAATTTCTGACTCGAAGAAGTCAGCAACAGGACGAAGATGCTGACAATTTCACTTCTGTTATCGGCCTAATGCAAGCACTCATATCTATCTTCCTCGATGACGGTGACAAGATACGATGTATCAACACCGGGAAGTCTCGCATCACATTTCTACTGCGACCGCCTCTGTATTATGCTTGCGTGTCGTCGTGGGGCGAACCTGAGTCTGTGGTGAGTGATAAGATACTCTACGCAAACTCTCGTGGATATAGCTAAAGATATTGCATCGATGCGAAGCAAGACACGATTCCACCTTGAATATCTGCATCTTCAAATTCTTAGCGTAGTATCCGCAGAGCAACTAAGGCGTATGTTCGAGCGGCGTACGAACTTCGACCTCAGGCGACTCTTGAGTGGTAGGTTTGGCCCTGCAGTCGAGGTGTCCGTCGGCCAAACCTGATCTGATCACACTAGGTGCTGAACCCTTTCTGTACTCGCTGCTCTCCAGACTGGAATGGGATCTGGCAATGGCAACTTCTTCGTTGCATTGTCTCAAAATGGACCCAAACCTACGGAAGAACGTCGCAGAATTGCTTGTACCGATGTCTAAGATCAAGGTGTGTGCCTTGCATGAGTTTACACGAAGACGTTCCTCAACCGAAGCGACCGAGGTAGGATATCCTGTATGTCATCTTGGTCGCCCAAGGTCGCGTCGTCACCCTCGTTCGGCCCAAGAAGCACTCAATACACCCGTCAGGTCCGTCGAACACAAGATGTTTCGCATATCCTCGCCTTACCTATAGTCTTAGACCTACATATACTCGTCAACACCGTCCATTCGCCTTCGATATTGAACTCCTCCGCGGCTGCTCAATGGCTGCCTGTTTGTTTACCAAAGTTCAACCCGTCGGCCTTCGTCAATGCATATGTGACCTTCCTACGACGGACGTCTGAAGAGCAGTCGCAATCACCAGGAACTCCTTCATCTGGGAGACATGACATGGAGCCTCTGACTTCAGACACCTCGTCTGCAGCATCAACCAGCCGAGAAGGCAGCACAACCACAAGTCAAGGCTTACCTGTAGGCCTCGGGGCTCCCGCGCAGCAAGTGGAGATTGGTTTAGTTTGTGTCAGCGGCGCTGCAGATCTCGAAGCTGTTCGCGGTTGGTGTAGCACCGTGTCAGAGGTACTTCCTTCCCTTCACTCCCCTGGCACACACAGTCGTTGAAGTATGTTTGCTAGAAACTCGAGAAGGAAGGATACCTACAGGCAATGGTTGACTCTATCGTGAAGAGACGGACTACGTATTCAGTATCGGATCTGAACATCCCTGGTTTGAGGCATTTCCTGTACAAGAGCAGGGCGCATGTGCAAGTCACCATGCCGGAGTTCGAGGATCCTTACGATGATCCGAATGACAAGCGACGGTATGCATGTCGCGATTTCCCGGATGTCGACATTTTCACACTTTGTTTCCAGATTGATTACATTATACCAAACGCTGCACGATGCTATCCATGCGAAATCTGGACAAGAAGGTACCTTGAAGCTTCAATATATCCGCACCGAACGGGAGAGCGTGATGGGTTGGGTGCGTAATGCTCGGGGAGGGCCTATCCTCTGTATACGATGGGAACTGATTTGCGTCTTCAGATAACTCAACCATTCGAGATGTATGTTACATTGAGTCCGTTGGTGCCCAAGTCCGCTGTCGTGAACGCGGCCAATGCCATCTCTCGTTGGGTGCAAAAGGAAGAGAAAAGACTATTTCTCCGGGACGCACCCGTGTTCTGACTTGTACTGCCGCAATTCGTATTTCTATCTGTCGTAGATTGTATGGTTATACCGGATATCTCGTCGAATGCCGTCGAATAAGTTGCGACGTTGTGAATGCAAACTTGCAACTTGCAAAGCCGTACTTAGGTGGCATACTATGCCATACATAGGTGGCACGCGCCTTTGGATCTAGATCTCCGATCATGGTGGGCGCTACCAGCTGGCAACTTGCTCAGCCTTGCTGGAACTTTGAACAACTCCAGAATTCAGCCTGTAATCCATTCCTTGTCCCCTCTACATGTCAGCGGTACTTGCTGCTCGTATTAGGGAAGCTATCCCATACCATATCCCCTTTCAGGCACGGACATGGGTAAATAAGGCCCAATTCCGGCCTGTACCTCCTCCAAGAGGTATGTCTTCAAATGCTCTTTCAAATACTCTTGCCTATCCTGCTCCCCTAATCACCCGGCATCGCACCTCCGACTCTTAGCTCGCCTGAAGAACCCGAATGACTTCCTGAAAGCTATTGGTCGTAACGCTGAAACAAAAGTTCAGGCTGAAAACTGGGAGGACCTTTGGAAGCTGGACGGGCAGACATTGAAGAAGGCGGGACTCTCGGTTCAGGATAGAAGGTGCGCTTCCCAGTCATACGCATTGGCCTGGCGGGGATTCTCAGTCTCATCTGGTCTACCATGGTCATTGACGATGTGGCTGAGACAGGTATATCCTATGGTCCTTGGAGAAGTTCCGTCAGGGGGAGGACCCAGAGGACTTTGCCCACGAACCGAAGGGCAAGAAGAAAATCCGAGGGTAAGTGCGGTGTATGTTCTTGTATCTACCACTTGTTGACCTCCGACAGACGTGGTCCGGCTGTGCAAAACGGGAAGAGGATACGTTCTCGGAGACACCGGTAGTTCCTGCCTGACAGTGGTTCGGTTCCTCAGTATACAGCGCTGTAATGGGCATTCCTAGTTATACCTGCCTTCCTCATCTGTAATATGCAGTGTCTCTGTCCCTACATTCGAGTCTGGTGACGCGGACACCTATTGTTGTAGTACTGGTGCCCGAGCTCAGGCTCAAGCTCGACACCGGAAGATAACATGCACCAACTCTGGCATGCCAAACGCAAGTTCGGAGACTGGAAGACTTTTCTGCGTCGCACGTAGGTAATTGCCGCACAATTGCAGTCACTGTCAATGCTCGATCCGATACTGTGATTGACCGAGCGTCGCGTCTCACGTGACTGGGTGACCTGCAAGACGCGAAAGACACGACACGCGTTTTGAAAATTTGATGACGCGCCGTGCGCGCATATTGTCGACTACACGCGTGCGTCGCGTTCGTCAGTGTCAGTAAGGAGGGAGTACACCTGCACGGTATGTATGACAATGCGTGCATACCTCCCATACCGAAACGAGTGCCGACTCGACCAGCGAAGAAATCTGCTCTGGTGAGTTGCACACACGAGCAGCTTGTCAATGCATGAATCATGATGAATGCAAGGGAGCAGAAGACAATGGTCAGATGAGTTTTGCGTCGATGCATTGTGTGAACTCCACGACTCGGATATGCGGTACGTCTGATAGAGTTGGAATGCCGACACGTTCCCGCGCCGTGCGCATTAGTGCCAGTACAAAGACAAGTGGGCGACCGCGACTGGTGCCAAATTGGGATGTCTGCAAGAGCGGAACAAGGGCTTGGTTGCAGTACCCCAGCTGAAGAGTCCATTGTCTGCTGCTGTGTCTGGATGTGGGTCTCTGAGTTGCAACGAGGCAGATACGAATCAGTGAGAACGCTCACCATCTGGAAGCCGTCAAAGGGGGCGAGATGACGCAGACGATCGAACTGGGGATCAAAGCCTCGAGGACGGCATGCGGTTGAAGGCACGGATCAGATGGGAGCAGACTGCAGTGACTCGGGGCCCGTGGGATACTTACCCTCTCACATCTGGGCCTACGGGCGAGAGGACGAGGGGGGAGGGGGGGCCGTGGGACAGTTACCCTCTTACATCTGGGACTGCAGGATTCCTGCTCAGGTACGGCGGGCGCTCGAGCTCGGAGGAGGGGTCGTGGGACACTTGCACTGTCACACTCACGGTTGCGATTCACATCTCTCACTTATCGACATCCCAGAAAGGCAGGAGCGTCGGCTTCCAAGTGCCAAAGGACAAAAGCATGGTGCCTTTGCTCTCTTCCTCAGCTACGACCATGCCGGTATATAAGGACCACCCAAAATGCCCACTCCGACCAGCAATCAAACTTGCTTCGCCTCTCAACTCCCTCTCCAGCTCTCTCTCTCACAATGGACACTTCCTTCCTCTTCTCCAAGAACATTGACGGAGTGTACCTCGACTCCTCCGACAGTGATTCCGACTACTCCTCCTCTGCCAACAACAGCTTCTCTCCCAGCTACTCTCCCGAGTTTTTCTTTGGTCCGACCACGACGGTGTTCGGCAGTGGTGAAGGCTATCAGTCTGGGTACTATCCGGATATGTGAGTGGCCTCATAAGATGATACACAGACACGTCTGACCTTCTCTTCCAGGTCTG
This sequence comes from Lentinus polychrous, assembly GCA_000787475.1. Classification (NCBI taxonomy): domain Eukaryota; kingdom Fungi; phylum Basidiomycota; class Agaricomycetes; order Polyporales; family Polyporaceae; genus Lentinus; species Lentinus polychrous. The sequence continues at coordinate 10,359 of JSYW01001120.1, read as the reverse complement.
CTTGGGATTCTGCCTACGTCCCTTCTTCTCCGCAACCTCAGCAGCAAACTATCGACCCTTCCATGCTCGCGCCGGAGCCATACTACTCCTCTGATGAGACGTTCTCTTCCCCGTCCCCCTCTGCCTCCGAATCCGAATACGAGCCCACTCGCGCTAGCCGCCAGAAGGCTGTTGCCCAGATTCACGATGCATTCGACTCGGATTCCGACGACGACGATGCCGAAGGCGAAAGCGACGATGATTCCGATGTGTACCAGCCTTCTCCCTCCCCCTCCCCTCGTCCTCGTCCCTCCGCTCTCCCTCCTCTGACCCAGAGGAATTCTTACCGTAATGCCTACAACAACATTCGTCGGACCAAATCTGCTGCTTCTTCGTCTTCATCGTCTTCCCGATCGTCTACCAGTTCACGATCTTCGTCCCCCGCCACTTCGTCCTCTTTCCGCTACCGCACCACTCATCCCCGACACGTTCAGTTCAACCGCAAGGTGAACGTTGAGCAACTCATGAAGAGCGTCCAGGACTGGGAGTGCCCTCATCCCACCTGTAACTACGTGCAGAGCAACGGACGCAAGCCTGACTTCAGGCGTCACGTCCAAACTCACATGCGCGACAACGACAACCCTACCTGGATCTGCTGTGGCAGGCCTGTTGAAAGCGACGACCCTCGCTGGAATAGCGCCATAGAGTGGAAGGGTCTCAGGATGGTCGGTGGCTGCTGGCAGACCTTCAGCCGAAGGGACGCGTTGAAGAGGCACTTGAAGAACGCCAACAACTGCTGCGTTGGTGAGATGGATGGCTGGTGGATGCCGGTTAACTGCAGGAAGTGAACGTCCTCTCACAACTCCTACGCTCACGACGATACAATGACTTGTAAGTATCTTCTACCTCCTCTATTTGCGAACCGATGCTTACTGACTGTCTCTTGCAGTAACGACTCAGACATACCCCCGCTCTGTAGCCACAAGTCTCTTCTCTTCTCTCATCTCACGTCTCCAATGTCTCGTGTCTCATATCTTGTCTCACCTCTCACCTTTTCTCTCTCGCATTGGCCTTCTGCTCTTGTTGCTTTATCTACCTTTTGGTGCAATCTTCGATACCCCTTTGCACACACTTCTTCTCTTCTGTTGTGGTTTTTGTATTCTCCCTGCTTCGATAGCAGTGTACCTATACCAATGGACAATTCTACTCGGTTTCGTCTTCCTCTCAATACATACCAAAGTGTGAATTCTTCCTTGAAATTCTCAGTCATACTCCAGCAGTCTCGAATCGAATTCCAACGAACGGCGTGCAATCCATGAGTGTCTGGAACACGCACCTCGACCAACAAAGCCCGAGGCTATCTAGACCCTGTATTCGCAATCTGCCAAAGACCCACACCGTTCTACACAGCCCTGCAAATCGAAAGTTTCTAACCTCTCGGCTAGCGGCATATGAACTCATGTGCCATAGGGGATTACGTCTAACCATCCATGCCGTGAGAGCTCTGAGATTTCCTTTGACTATCCTTGACTGCTTTGACCGGCGTGACTAGGGCACCTAACTTTATTTCTCCGAGGCCGACCCTTGTCTTGGGCCTTGCCACTTGTCATGACATGTTGCCACCTAGAGTGGCGTTGTCCACGACGAGGACAGAAGGACAAGGACGGTTACTTGCTGCATTGTATGTTCAAAATGGACGTTTTTGCGCAGTTACTGAACGCCGGAAGAACAAGATACCGGAGGTTCGCGGAATTTGCCAGACCGAGTCCTAGGTGTATTTACGACGCGCTACCGCATGAATTTGGTCAAAGGGTCAAATCCTGTTCATGACCTGAGGCCTGATAGATGAATACGATGCATTCCTATACACGGACCGCTCACCGGAGGCTTCGTATATTGCGCTCGGTAACAGACAGACCAACCCATTCCGTCAATAATGTAGCCGCCCATTGAGAGCAAAGAGACATTGTTCGCCATTCCTAGATATCGCGGTAAGTTATCTTTAATCTAGATCTCTTGAGATCTGCAACTGAAATCCTGATTCGCCTTGCAAAGGATTTTACCGGTTGAAAGAGACTCGGGCGTTGGAAGAGGGCTGAAGCTCGATCTTCCGAGTGGCGACAAAGTTTCTATGCGGAAGAAGAGTACATGAGGATGCGAAACCAATTGCAGTATGTTGCCGTTTGGGGCGAGCAAAAGAGCATTAACCCAAAGACAAAAGAGTAGTAGACAAGCATCGCGATTTGGATATACCGGCAGGACGTGTGTGGTGTGTAGTTCTTTCATGCGGCGTCCTCTGATAGCAGGACGTACTCTCTTTGAGATTCCCCAAACTTGATCACTGCAGGATCGTTCGACAATTCAAGGGAACAATGAGGAAGTCGTCGACAAGTCGTCAATAGCACGAAGAGGAGAAACTAAAAAATAAGACGTACCATCGCTCAACTTCAACTCAAAGTACCTAGATGTCGGTATTTGTTCGCCATTCACGTGAGTGCCATTTGTGGACTCAAGGTCAATGAGGAAAGGTCTAACGTTTCAGGTTAGTGTGAAGAAGGGTGTCGTCAAGGAGAAAACAAGGTAGCTTACTTCACGACCGCTTTGACATCACCGAACTCATTCTTCTCGTTGACTTGCCGGACTGTCAGGTACATGGTAAGTAACCGGTGCGCTTGCCGCCTAGGATGGAAAAGGCCTACATTGAATGACGGCGTGCTGCTTCGAGCACGATGGATGGTCGAGGACAACATCCACGACTGTTCTGTCTCGACCAAACAGGTACGCACTCTGTCGGTAGATATGTAAGAGGTCTGACAATATGCACCCAATTAGTTCCTCGTGAACAGTTCAATCCAACCAGGACCACTCACCCACTTGCTCCGACCCTTTAAAGACATATAATCTCCATCCAGTGGTCGGTTTGCGTGCTTCCGGGGGTTCATGATATTTCAGCACAGTGCTCGTCCCGTCCGCATGTTTGACCTTCTTAGTCTCAGCAGCCAAAAGGCCGGAGGGAGCAAAGTTTGGTTTGGCCTTATCCTCTGGACTTTTGGAGCGCGCTTTGGACCCAGCACGGGAGCCTGAACGAGGTCTGGATGAACGTTGTCTGGGGGAAGCAGACCGACGGGATGATCCACCTCGCTCATCCCTCCTCTTCCGGTCATCAGCATCGTAGTCGCGCTCTCTCCCAGAGGACTTATATCCCCTACTGCTCCCTTCTCTCACATCGTCATCCCTATCCCTACGACGATCGCGATCGCGACTACGGTCTCTGTACCTTCTGTCGGAGTACCCTTCATCACGCCTACGGTCTTCGCGGTCCCCTCGTCGACGCGAGTCTTCATCATCACGGTCCCTCTCGCGTCTTTGGCCGTCTCGGTCTCTGTCATAGTAATCGGGACGAGCTGAACGACGTGGGGAGCGGTCTTCTCGTACCATTTCAACGTAAAGCTGAGGTGCGTCAAATGATATGTTGTGTGCCAAGTGACAGTCTAGATAGACGTATGAATAGTAAGGATAAATGGGGAACTGCTGCGAAATGGAAGTATTGAGCGTACAGAGCTGACGAACCTCCGATCCGACTCGAGCCCGATCGGGTAATTCACACGACCTCAAGGCACGTGAACAGGATCGCGTTCGCGTCCATGTTGAAATTCGAGCGGAATCCGAGTCCTTCTGCTCATTGGCAGTCTAGAGAGGTCTGAGAGAGGCATGCATCACTTTGTTGAGTCAGATAACGTCGAACTCTGAGTTGTGGCATGTACAGCTGCGATATATATGTGTTTGGATCGCATGAACAAAGGACGGTAAGTGAATATCTTAGAAAGCGAAGCACACTACTCGGCTCTAATGTTGATACATCTCCCAAAAGCGTGTATGTGTACGCTAAAATCGAAGGTATACGGCTGCTGAGAACACTATATGCGGTCTTTGGGATTCTGTGCAGCACCACTAGACCTGCCATTTCTGGACGTGGGGTGGATGGCACGATCGTGAATTCGTTTTAGCGGGAACCAATGAGAGGGCGCCGACCCTGACAGCGACTCAACACCTTCCTGCTCTGTCCCAGCTGTACTCGAGCTCACAGCATCAGGAAAGCATGTCCTCAAGCACCCGCGACGTGTACTTTGTTATTGGAGGCAGTGGCTTCCTCGGTAGGCATATCGTGGAGGCCCTGCTCGCTCGGGGCGACATTGTCTCCGTTTTCGACATCGTACAGAGGTACCACGATGTCCCCTTTTACTCTGGAGACATTAGCGAGGAGGAGCAAGTTGCAGATGCTTTGAGAAAGGTGCGCTTGTATGCCTTTCATGATACTTTAGCTATATTGACATGACGTGTTACCTCCAGAGTGGTGCGACATGTATCATCCACACCGCATCTCCCCCTCATGGCTTGGAGGACCCTGCATTGTACTGGAAGGTCAACGTGGACGGTACGGCCGCTGTCATTGCAGCTGCACAGGCTGTCGGTATAAGGAAGCTTGTCTACACCAGCTCGGCAGGTGTCGTCTTCAACGGACGAGACCACATCAACGTCGACGAGCGTGTCCCCTATCCAGAGAAGGCTATGGACGCGTATAACGAATCAAAAGCGAAAGCAGAGTCTATCGTTCTTGAGGCAAATGGCAAAAATGGTCTGCTTACTGTGGCCTTGAGGCCGGCTGGTATCTTCGGGTGGGTGAACATCATGCACTTTCTACAAGTCGTACAAAACTGAGAACCATGCCGCACAGCCCTGGCGACAGGCAACTCATGACCGGTCTTTTGGAGGTCTACAACAGCAACAGAACTCATTTCCAGATTGGCGACAACAACAACCTATTCGACTGGACCTACGTTGGAAACGTCGCCCATGCACATCTCCTTGCCGCCGACAAGCTCAACCAAGAGCCCCCGTCCGAAAAGGAGCTCCTTCGACGGAAGGAGAACATCAAATCAATCCCTCTTCCTTTCGTACAAGCGACTACTGGCGCACGGCGCATTCCCTCATCTGAAGCTCGACCCTTAGGACCCTATGTCACCCCTCCCCCAGACGCTGAGCAGATCGAGAGCAGATGGAATGACCCTGATTATAAGCCCGTCCAACGTCCCTTGAAGCGCAGTCGCTTCGATCAGTTCTCGGAAAACTCCCTCGAGCGTGGCGACGGCCCTCTCACCGTTGCCGGTCAAGCGTTCTTCATCACCAACGGAGAGCCCATCTACTTCTGGGATATGCCTCGCATTGTCTGGTCACGACTTGATCAGATTAACGGTGAAGAGAGGACGAAGAGAAAACGTATTGTGCTGGGGAGAACGCTCGGCTTTGCGTTGGCCAGCGCTGCTGAGTGGTGGGGTTGGTTGGTTGGGAAGCAACCCACTTTCACAAGATTCCGAATCACCTTCACTTGTGCATCTCGTTGGTACAACATCGAGAAGGCACGACGGTTGCTGGATTATGAGCCTATTGTTGGCATGCAAGAGGGCATTGACCGGACGATTGAGGTGCGTTGCATCTGGCGAGATCTCACTGTGGCTTGTCTCTCATGATATCAAACTGTTTCAGTGGTTCGTAAATCAGCAGCAGACATCGAAGGCATAAAATTCCCTCAAGTAGCCTACGATCTCCTAATCCTCGCGTCTGTGCTCGATACCCTACTATTGCATTGGGACACCTTGTTGTACCACGTTTCTTTACATATCTTACTATAAGCTCCTTGGTTATTGGATCATCTGAACCTCAATTGCGTGCAGTACCCGCGAACCTACATACAAAATGTTCGCGATAGTAAGCTGCTCAGTTGGGATATGACGGCTATGCTCGGGCGGTCTCCACCCGTCGGTCATGATAGTGCATAAGAGGTCAGCTGCCCTCAAAGTACCCAGGTTCACTTCTTCGTTCGTCACTCCCAACTCGCGCATATCATCCTTTGTCCACCATGGTCAAAGTTACACTTGACGGCACCGTTCTTGCAGAGTCCGACAAGACTGTTGTAGTCGAGAACAACCACTATTTCCCTCCTGACAGCGTCAAGAAGGAGCTGTTCTCTGATTCATCTACAAGGTATGTGCCAACTGGATATCCTGCATCCTGTATGTAGCTGATTTTCTTCGTTCTAGCACCGTCTGCCCTTGGAAAGGGTAAGTGAAGCATCACAGGCGTCACTTCGAGTCTCTCACAGCTGTTAATATATAGCACGGCGGCGTACTACAACGCCTCAGTAGACGGCAAGACAGTCAAGGACATTGCATGGTATGCTGTATTTGTGTCCAAGACGAGTTCGACTAAACTTCTCTTCTCTTCCTACAAATCCTCCAGGTATTACCCTGAGCCTAAGTCCGCTGCGAGCAATATCAAGGATCATGTCGCTTTCTACAAGGTACGTCTATCGCCCGATAACTTGGTTACCTGCGAAACTCACTCTCATGTGCAACCAAGAACAAGGTCACAATCGAAGCCTAGGCAAAAGCCAGATGGAAGGAAGGTCTTGAGCGTGTATCATTAGGTGGAATCATGTAACCGTCGAACGTTGATGTACTGGAGTTGATGCCAGTGTAAAGATATCGATGACTGTGATTCAGGAGATGGGTCGAAGTCCGTAGCTGAGTTCGACTCAGTCTCAGACGTGAGGATATATTGGAGGTGTATCGGACTATTATCGGAGTCCGCGTCATGGCGAAGCGCCTTCCCCATGCGGGCGGGGCCGGACCCCACCTGCGTCCACATTGTACTGTATAACTCGTCCTGCTCAATAATCCTTCGTCGGCCCTCTGAACATCGCAGGACGCTACGAGCTACGGTCAGGCTTTGACCACCCAGCTGTCACGCAGCTTGGGAAATGTCGAACTCGAGAAACAGTATCATCGGTAAGTTTGCTTTCAAAGCATAATCATCACCGTCCTCAAAAGTATCTTGCCACTCTGCTCAACATTCGAATCATCTGGATCGCTCTATAAAGCTGGCGCAGGGTGCGGTCTTGTCGCAAGCATTGCAACATGCCCGCTGGATGTAATCAAGACGAAGCTGCAAGCCCAGCAGGCCGCACATAACCAACAGGGTTATCAGGGTATCTTTGGTGAGGAGGTTTCCGTCAAAGCGGTGAAAAATCGTGCACGGTTGGGCTCAACGTACGTGTTCTTCTAAAACCTCTCTACAATGCAGCTACCGTACGAACGATCATCAAGTATGACGGCCTCCGCGGCTTGTATCGCGGTCTTGGCCCAACCATCCTAGGCTACCTCCCAACATGGGCCATCTATTTCACTGTCTATGACGGAATCAAGAACCACTTTGGAAAACAACCCATCTCAGAAGTTAAACCGAGAATATATCCTGCGGCTCAGGTCAAGGGCTACCAGCCTCTTGCCCGTGAACATCCATGGACGTTACACATATGCTCTGCCATGGTCGCCGGTGCGACCAGTACGCTTTGTACCAACCCCCTATGGGTCATCAAAACTCGCTTCATGGCAAGTCAGCTGTCCCCCTGTCTCATCTGTCTCATTTTGATCGTCTTGCTCGTTGCCAGACCCAGTCACGCGACGAACGTAGATACAGACATACCCTTGACGCGGCTTTGACTATCTATCGCACTGAAGGAGGGCGAGCGTTCTTCCGTGGTTTGTTCCCAAGTCTTCTAGGAATCTTGCACGTAGCAGTCCAGTTCCCTCTGTATGAGGCGCTGAAGGACTGGCGGCGTAAGTATCTACCTGCTCTTCCATTCTCGACAAGCCAACCTCATCCGTCAATACAGGGCGTAGAGAGCACAAGGAAGAACTCTCTGTGCCGAGCATATTATTGTGTTCGTCAATGTCGAAGATGACCGCTTCAGTTGCCACATACCCCCACGAAGTGGTCCGCACGCGGCTACAAACGTTGCGGATATCGAGACATACGCCCGAGGGTCAACCCAGACCACCAACGGGGATCATCTACACTGTGAAAAACATGGTCACCAATGAAGGCTGGAGGAGTTTATATAGAGGTTTATCGGTGAACCTCATGCGTACCGTGCCCAACAGCGCAGTGACGCTTCTGACGTAAGTTAGGCTTTGCCTTTGCATTTCATATTGTCAACCGACATGAATGGCTTTATTCATATTGACTCCTCGCCCATCTTTTCTAGGTACGAGATGATTATGAGATTCCTCAATTCACGGACGGGTTCATGATACACACCCACTCTCACCATTTGGTGTCGCCGCACTTACTTTATTTCTCGGGCGACGCAGTACGAGTAGCCAAAGCATCTCCTCGTTGTTGTCGGTGCTTAACCCACCAAACATCCATTCCTTTGTCTCTTCGTTTGTGAGTCTTCTCTGCCCTGCTAGAATCTGAGGAGGACACAAGTACTACTGTATTGTATTTCTCATTAGATACTGATACTGCTGTCATTGTATATCCTGCTGGTTCCCTTTCCCTCAATGTGCATTTGCTTTCATTCTGATATATATCTAGTTGCTGCTTGCCATGCCTCAATTGCAGCGACGCTCGGCGCAGGATCTTGACGGACAAAAAATGTCGAATCAATCACTGCGGTTACGCCTCTCCGTTCTCAACACAACCTTACTATATATTCCAGCGCTGAGGCTACCTCGAGACGTCATTCTGCATTCGTTATCTCGGCGAGGAATTTCAACGATGGGGTACAGAGATGCACACGAACGAACATGCATGGTGCGGCACAAGCGCGTTGTAATCTCCGAGGACCGACTCGCCACTATGTATGAGTAACCTATGACGTCGCCAATTGACTATCTTAGCTTTCTTTGGCACTTGGACTCTTGCACTACTTCGAACCAGTACATCTTTGGCGAGCAGGAGACGAATGGTTGGTAAATCATTCCACTGGATTGTTACGGTGGAATATGCGGCATGCCACTCTATGCCATCCGTCATGCATCATGCACCATCGCAGCGTCATCGTCGTCCTCGACGTCGTGAAGGCTAAAGCACAAACGATGGTTCGAATTCGAACCATACCGGTGTTAAAGCAAAGGGCTAGATGGTATATAGAACCGCATGCGCTAGATCTACAGGATGAGAAGGACCTCAGCACCACGTCCCTACACTGCCCGTCCCCTTCACAACGCAGACAAAAGCACCCACATGCACAAAGGTAAAGCACAACAGTATCGTTCAACCATGAGGAAAAAGAATGCAAGTTGGTATATGTATTCAAAACGGTATATGTATAAGTATGATATATCAATATCAACAGGTCCTTTAATTGGGTCTGAGATCGATTCCAAAATTTCAGGGAAGCTCAATATTGCAGATCACTATCATCAAGAACAACTGCCCACAAAGTCAAACAAAATGAGAGTAATAAACAAATCAACGTATACACGCAGTACTGTAGAGTACGTACACTTGCATTTTTCAAACCCGGTTCAAGATTGGAATGAGATGGAGAGGGAGATGGGGAGAGAGATGAACTGAAGAGGAATGATGAATGATATATGTGGACAGACAGAGGACAGAACTAGTGAGAACAAAGGAGTGTGAGCTTGAACCACAAAAAACCACCGTCACCGTCACCGTTACCGATCCTATCGACTCTGAATCCGATGACGTTATCATCTCCGTCAGAACGGTCGCGTGCGATTCAGTAACAAGGAATACAGTGGATTTGTGGACAAAGTTGGAACTGGCGTGGGTTGTAATGAGGACGAGTATTTTTGGGTTTGTTGCCGGCACAGAGTGGGAGGGAACGGGAACGGGAACGGGGATGGGGAAGGGGTGGGGGTGGGGTGAACGTTTGCGATTTTTGCATCTTTGCAATTGGTGGAGTTGAGTTGATCCCGGCTCCATTCTGTACCCAGTCCAGGACCTGCGCGGCTGTGTCTATAGGTACAGCTGAGGGGGGGAGGGGGGAATGGATGAGAGGATTGCGTGAGGGGGTCGAGGAACGTTTACTTGTGCTCGAGAAAAAAATAAGAATATATAGATTGCAATCGTGGATGGATCGACGGTGGCAACAACGGGGGGAATAATAGGCCTAAGGCCTAGGGGTTACCGGGTAGAGTAGAGAGAGAGAGAGAGAGAGGCGTGCCTGTGTTCCTTTTTCCCAGTGGTACCTATTAGGCGTTAGGCATCTGAGGAGAAGGTTCCAGCAGCCAATGGAAAGGGGAAGTCGAGAGTAAGGTGAAAAATGACGATGTCCTGCCGCCGTCGTTGTCGTGCTCTCAAAATCAAACGGGCTCCAGGCGCGCCTGCGGGGGATGATTTCGTGGTTCAAACTAAGCTTCGGACACAAAAAAAACGAGCTGAAACGGGGCCAACGGGAATCGACGAGGCGACGCACATGAGGGGGGGATTACGCACGGGGAAGAGCGACATTCGGCGACGGCAACGACGACCAAAGCAAGAAAAGGGGGCCTCACCATCCCCCGAACCCCT
>JSYW01001117.1:0-12089 GCA_000787475.1 Lentinus polychrous | reverse complement strand
AGATTTTTTGTAGTTCATCACCATATCTTTAACTATTTCTTCACTGCAGATTTCCCCAGACTTACCCAGTGATGGCGTCCTCCTCAGAGTCATGCTTGCATTTCTCCATTGGTAGTTGTATCTTGACCGAACCCATGTGCTAGCAATCATTGGCTGTAAATAGTTCATCTGCTAGTACTGCCTCATCCAGTTTAGCCAGGGCGCGAGAGACATTGAAGTCCTTGAGATCATCCTTATTGAAGTTGGGCTAGTTTATAACTTCGTCATTGAGACGTTGAAGCTCGGCAACAGTCTTCGTAGTTGAGCCGCTATGTTGCCAGTGAGCAAGCCTGAACTGCGTCTTGTTGTCAAATGGTGCAAATAGATTTGTCACTGTAGTACACGAGTAGTTCTCGAAACCACAAGGAGGTCGTGCAGATTCCTTGCAAGTAGATTTAGGAGCTCCCAGAATATCAACACAAGCATCGGGAGGAAGGGATATGTCTAAATCAGATTGAGGGCAGATGATATATTGACGGAAGATGCCAAACTTGTCAGGAATAGTCTGAAATACCCAAGGGTTGTCATCTTCATCGATATCGATGAAAACATCCTGTGCACGCTGTGTAGGATTGTGAGAGGAATGTATATGTGGAGATAGCGAGCGGTGGGGTGAGGGGGACTTCTTCTTCTGAGGGATATGCTTGAGAATGTGCTGGGAGAGCCCGGTGGTGTATCCATAGGGAACAAAGTCTCTCAGAGACTTTGGTGGCTTCCGTTGACGACCAGTGTGGTTGCAAGAAAGCGGAGGTTCCTTGAAGTAATCCTCCGACATTACACCACGGATATCTCCATCTCGTGATGAGCCCTGTGAGACATATTGTCAGCAATTTCAGCGCATATAATCATGAACCCCTACTTGGATGAACTCTGGAATGTCCTTGATCATTCGTGCCTCAGCCACAGCCACCTCAACATCCTCCTGCGTCTTAACATCTTTCCTACGCCCATCAGAAAAATGTTATTGTCTTACCGGACTTACCAGACTTAGCCAAATTTGTAGATTTTATGAGCCTATTTATACATGACAGGCTAGTTGAAATATTATGGTATACAGATGAAAACTATTGCATTTGATCTCAAGAATATCCTGCAAAGTTATTATGATGGCCTCTTGGGACATGATTTCACTAGTACCCATTCCTTATCCCCTTTGTAGGCTAAAATTGATATACTTACACTTAGCAGACTTACAGCCCTTACGGTCCTTAGATAGATGTCTAAGGGGTGATGACAATTTACTGATGGGTACGTGTATAATACAATACCAACTCTTCCTCCGCCATATCCGCGTGCCCTCGTCACCTCGGACTACGATTTCATCTACTCCCTTGCGGACAATGGCTCTAAGCATACATTGGATGTGAAAATATCCAAGCGGGACATGCAAAAGCTACGGGAAGAGTTGTATCTTCCACCGGACGCGAAGCAAGTTTTGAACAATCGCCCCCAAGATCTGTGTCCCGATATGGTATGCTATCACGTGCATACTGATCACCTCCGACGCCGTAAATGCGACAACCTGTTGTTCTTTCACCACGACCTTCAATCCTCGAGCTTCCCTACCCTTCCTGATACTCCCTGCTGCACTGAACACATTTCTTCTGCCAGACCCAAAAACTCATTGGAAGTCTCCTCCTCTCCTCCCTCAATATCGCCAGCCCTCGGTGGTATGTGTTTGATGTCTTCGGTCGCGTTACAGTGGCGCAGCCAGAATGTGCTAATTGTTCCAGGAGGCTGCTTCGGGAACCGCGGTAGCTTACTTCCAGCAAATGTAAGCCTGTCTCCTCTATTTTGGGACTCACAGGCTGCCGTGACGGAGGGAGGTGAATAGCTAGGACAATATTGGCACCGGTACTGTACAACTTGAAGCATGTTCAAGTCAATATATGCTATTACAGTCTTATCATTTGCAAGGATAGTATTATTTTGTACATGAGGAACCGCCTTTAAGCAACTACTAGTACTGAACTTTTATTGTAATGTATGGGACCCTTTCGTTGATGTCCTATCTCCAACAGTAACTTGAATATCTCAGACTCTGCTCTTGAGCCTTGTTGAACTCAAGGCCACGCAGTTCCGGCGCGGCCGGTGCTCGCCGGCCGCCAAGACCATGTGATTAGATCGAGCGCGCAGATCTTGGGGGCGGTTGAAGACCAACTACGCGAAGCCCAGGTGGTTCCAGGTCAGAAAATTGTGATGATGGTAAGTATGTGGTTTCCTCGTTGTTTCGAACGTTTGACATTGACCGTACCGAACAGTATCGCTCTTGTCGCGCTCAATGCTCATTTACTCATTCATGACGTTCATGATCACTGTTATTATGCGTTCCCAATGTAGGATCAGATGCATTTCGGGATGGGTTATCTTGTGTATTATATTCACACTGGTTTGAACGAGACTATGAATCAATAGGCAACCATCTAATGATCAGGACTGAGATACAGGAATGGCACCCGACGGTCTGATATTACTGGTGTCAATGTCATTACTGGTGTCTGCAGAGTATGTAAGCATCAGGTCAATTTCCTCGGTGACTGCTCCTGCCGAGTTAGGCGTTCTGTCTGCATTGCGAAGAGGTATTAGTCCAACTTTTTTGCGACACGGTTACAAGGCTTACAATGCTCACAATGCGCTCCATGTATGTTGCGGTCATGCAGTCAGAAACGCCCTGAGCTCACACTATGGCGGTGGTTTCAGGGCCTGCTGTATGTGGGAGAACAAAGGCTCTAGCTGAAGAACAATGGGTACCGGTCACTAACAAATGGGCCTATACATGCCTTGATACGAGTTTATACCTACACAGAAGAGGGCCTAGGGTTTCATGTTCAGTGGTGGCACGTGGGCATATTATGCGCATGGTGAGAAAGTTCAAACTCGTGAAATGAAATGTGAGGTAGAACCACACTCTTCGAATCAATCAACAACCCGCTAACAATTCATGGCTTCGTCTGCACAGTCGTCGTCCCCAGCCTCAGAATCCTCCCCACCCGCCGCCTCCGACCCTGAATACATTGTGCCCCCTCGCCTACCAGCACGCGTCCCGCTCGTAGAGAGGCCGGCACCCACCTGGGCTTATGGCTTTGTTATTCCAGACGAGTGCGGACGGCTTTGGGCAAAGAAATGGCTTGAAGGTACTGACCGTGAGCCTGGTTCGGAGGAATATGAGAGTGGTCTCGAGGCTATACACAATACCGTCATGATGAGGGTACCCGGCTACGTATATAACACGATCCCAACTCTCCCTCCGCCATATCCGCGCGCCCTCGTCACCTCGAACTATGATTTTATCTACCCTCTGGCGGACAATGGCTGCAAGGAGACATTGGAGATGAAGATATCCAAGCAGGACCTGCAAAAGCTACGGGAAGAGTTGTGTCTCCCCCCAGATGCGAAGCCCAGGTGGTTCCAGGTTAGAAAGTTGTGATGATGGTATGCTGTTCCCTCGTTGTTTCAAGTGTTGACATTGATCGTTCTGAACAGTCTCGCTCTGGCCGCGGATAGTGGTCCTCAACTCATCCACGGCACTCGCTGTCATGTACGCCTTTGCGGATGATGATTGATGGTAACGGGATCCTCATCTCATCTCGTCCGGACTGGTAACAGCTTTGTTCATATGATTCCACATTACCGTACTTTTCACTGTTTCGTGTTATATTTACTTATAAGTAGTATTGAAGTTACATAGTCGATCAACCAGTACCGTAGGTAAGCAACGACGCGCAGTCCATCCGCTATATCGACGTGTAGGGAAGAGTACACTGGGAGTCCTAATGGTATCAACTAATCAATCCACCTCTATGCCGAACCTCTCAAAATAATCGTCTGGAAAGTCCATGTCCACAGGCGGGTCGTCAAAATTCCACCCCCTCGTGTAATGAAAGAGCAGCGACAGATAATTGTCGTAATAGGATGCATAGTCTCCAGCGATTTCTGAAGCACGAGCGACCAGATCCGCCCACGTCGGAACCGTTTTTATCTGTTTCCTCACATCCACAGAGGCGGCGGGCGGCGATAGACGCGTACTCGAACCATGGGGGATAAGCTCCAGAAACACCCCAATCAACAAGCCATGGTGTTCCATGTTTGTCAATTAGAATGTTGCGTGGATGCATGTCTCTGTGGCAGAGAACGAGAGGGAGCGACGTATCAAACTTGGGGCATCGCATCAACCACCTATATTCTCTGGGCAGAAAGATCATGCACCGGAAATGCTGTCTATCGAACCAATCGGCCATCTCTTGGCATGAGTTGAAAGGGCCAGCGCCGTCCTCGCTGAAGAAGAACCCTATGCATGTGACGGGCTTTCCTTCGGGGTGGATGGGGCCAGGGATCGATGGATTAGGCAGTTGCACCCGCTGGAGCTCACGGACGTAGCGAGATAGCTCATTTATGATGTGATCTTTGCTCTCGTCCGTGAGCGATGTCCAGACGTCGTACAGTGTGCCTCCCTCGACATAGTCCAGAATAGAACTGTATCCGCAACGCCGCGGCGCTCGGGGAGAACCCTGCGAACAAGCGGGACAGGGATAGAGGTATTTTGAGATACAAGTTGCATTGTGTATGCTTCGCTGGGTCCTCTCGTCCGTTTCACAACGGTGTCTGGAGCGATGCGCCACACTGGAGCATGATAGTATCCGTCAAGGGACGGGACGTGGCCGACAGTCTGCTCGCAATTGCGCGTGATGCGTTCAATAAGGTCATACAGCTCTTCGTCCGAGAGACTGTCAACACTGCTGAAAAAATAACATGGGATGGAGAGTTGCACACCTGTATCGAGGGGAATTGCCCGGGCCCATGTCTGAGAACTGAGTGTCGATGGTGAGAAAGGACTTGTATTGGCGGTTGGGGAATAGCGAAGAAAGGGCGATCATACCATCATAACAATTATCTGACGTGGAACCACCTGGGCTTCGCATCTGGGGGAAGACACAACTCTTCCCGTAGCTTCTGCAGGTACTGCTTGGATATCTTCATCTCCAATGTCTCCTTGCAGTCATTGTCCGCCAGAGGGTAGATAAAATCATAGTTCGAGGTGACGAGGGCGCACCGATATGGCGGAGGGAAAGTTGGTATCGCGTGGTGTACGTAGCTGGGTATCTTCATCATGATGGTGTTGTGCAGAGTCCTGATCATAAGACGCCTCTCATATCTCTCCGATCCAGGCTTACATTCGATAGCTCGAGCCATTTCTTCACCCAACGCTGCCCGCACTCGCGTGGAATAGCGAAACCAAAGGCCCAGGTGGGTGCCGGCCTCTCCACGAGGGAAACGCGCGCCGGCAGACGAGGGGGCACAATGAATTCGGGGTCAGAGGAGGCGGAGTCAGAAGAAGCGGAGTCAGAGGAGTTGGATAGGGAAGATGCCTGTGTGCTCGGGGACGACGACTAGTACTGTGTCATGGTGGTTGGGTCGAAAGTTGTGACGCCGCCGACGCGTGGCCCGCCGTGGGCCTCGGCTTGTAACTTAACTTCTTAAGTACACTGAGTACGCGATCACGTGGTCGTCGCAACCGATCGTATGTCGATCGCGTTCGGTGAAGCAACGCACTTCTGAATCTAAGCAAACCTAAAGGAAGCAACAGGCATCTTCAGGAAGAGCTTCTCCAGCTGGCTGTCTATCATGAATATGAACGCTCTCAATATGTAAACGTTCCTGCGATGTATCCGAGAAGTCTACTAGTAGCACGCAAATGTAAGCAACTCATGATGCATGATCAATACTTACTACTTAGAAAACCCGATAGTGGTTTATAAAATTCATTTTCCAACACAGACATACGAGAGATGCGGACGATGAGACTGTACATGAAGCTCTAAACATTACAGACTATATATGATGAGCATCAACGAGCATCGAGAATGCTCGGTGACTTCTCAATGTCGCCCATTCCAATATCAATTTCCTGGATTCCTTCGCTGTCACTATTGCGAGGAGACAATAGATTCTGCGGAGGATGCTGAGATACGGTGGAGATCATGGTAGTGGAAGTCCTAGGCCTAGCGAAGACGATCGTATTCCGCCTCGACGTCGTTATGGGTTGGTTATCGCCCGCGTCCGCGCCACCCACTCCGACAGTCGAGTATTCTGCCTTCCAAGCTTTGCCATTGTTCAAGCGATATATGATGAGCATATTGGTGATATTCTATCCGTTGTGAATGAATCAGAGAGAGGAGGTCAGGGCCGCACAGTCATGTTATACCTGAGTATGTATCGATCCGACATACCTGGATTGAGGGATTCAAGTCCGTCCATACCTGCCACATATCTCCAGTTTGCCGGGTTACGAAAGACGTGGCAAATTGTATGCCGCAGAACAGTATGTATATTGCCCCAGACTCGATGACGATCAATGAGATCAACGTGTACGGTTTTCCGTGACTTTCTCCAAGCACGGCTTGGATCTGTCTGCGATACAACCATAAGCGGACCGCGATGAGCAGTGTCAGGACGAGATTGATGCAGAGGCTTGCGACATTAACGATATGAATTGGCGGCGTGGCCCAGTAAATACCGATTACTATGAGGCCACCGGAAGGGGATTGAAGGAAACAATATCAATTCATCACTTCAGGAAGTTATGATCGTCAAGTGCTCACCGCTGGATACGAGTATGATTAGCGCAGGAAGAACAAAGCACCACTTTGTACGAGAAGAAAGCACTGGTCTCCATATGGCATAAGCTCGCCAAAGCTGACGGAAAGTGTGTCAGTAGGGCATATACGCCGATTCGAAGTTGCAAGTATCACCAAGAGGCTGTCAGCTAGCAAGTTTCCTACGGTATAGCTCATAGTACCTGACCAATATGGTAGTTTCGGAAGGCTGACTCCATAGCCAAGCACACTGAGCGGCATTTCAATGAAGTTGGATTGGAAAGTGACAGCCACTATGCTGAAGAAAGTGATATTTGCAGCTAATGTGAAAGATAGCACCGCGATCAAGAGGTAGATACCTCGTGACCGGGGCTTGCTGGCGTTCTGCCACGTACCCCGAACGCAGACACCGAAGAAGAAAATCTCGACACCTATGTATAAGTATCCCGAGTCAGCGAGTTATGTTAAGCTCGTGCTAGAATTAGGATTCATACCGGTGCAAACAGCCAGGAGCAGCATCGCGACGAGATTGACTCTCTCTAACGGTAGCAGGATGTCCAACGTTATATCGAACGCTGGATCTCTGGTTGTAAGCACCTCGGGGATGGTGTCCAGAGAATTCAAGTTCATATCCCAGGGTTGCGAAGGCGGACGAGTTGTAGTTGGCACTCAACACAACCTTTGCGCTATGGTTGTGGGGGTTTGCCTTGGGACGAGGGCGAAGATGGGTGGATATACACGAGCCTGAGAACGCCCAGAGAATTCAAGGTAATGATCTGTTGATCTACCTCGGACTCTTGACAGATGGATCCCACATGTCCCGAAGATTGGAACACATGTGTTGTTAGTTTAGTAGCTCTGAGATCTAATCGGTCTGACCTACCCAGTGTGGACACCGTACTTAGCTGCATGTTGAGGCATCCGGCTGAACGAATCGTTCAATAGACAACGAGATCACCTGATCCTGTCTGAGAGACAAGACAAGAGGAAGCTGTCGATTGTCCGAAGGCAGCTTCCATTGCGCCCTGACGCTGCCAGCGTACAACTGAGAGAAAAAGAGACTGTATTGTCGTTGTGGACGACGTTGAGACTCGGACAGGACTTTCAAGACACTCGCATGCTTAGGCGGCAGTGCAGTTTAGTCGAAGCAGAATAAAGCCGCCTCATCTCGGTATTGGGGCCCGCGAGCCACAAAGAAAGCATATGTCAGCGCTGCCTTGGATTCTACCTCGCGGTCGCTAGCACCAGGAACACATACGACGGAGTACTGGGTGACTTTGGAGTTGGGGCGGAGGAAGTGGGGGTGCAATCTGGAACGAGAGGCAGACAAGGGAGATCGTCAAGCATCAGTTGCAATCGTTTCAGCCTGGAATTGGATTGGGAGCCAAATGCGTAACATGTTGTATTCTGGTGTTGCTAGCGATTTATTTTGCCAACATGTTCTTCACCCGGGAAGCCCTTGCCAGTGATACAACACCGTTCCCTACATGAGCAGCGAATTAGCGAGACGACACGGCAAATCCTAACGGCCGACATACAGTGCTGTTATCTTTGCGGACAACCTTCCGACCTACAAGCGCAATCAGGCACTTGTTCACCCGAGCTTGATTCAGGTCTGGGGGCTTCACAAACTCCATTACTGAGTAGTTGAATAGAAAACTCAGAATATAGCTCGGCTTCTAGGATAGGAGGGTAGACATGGATACGTACTCGGAATGCCTCTTCCCTCCCTATCAAGGAACCCTTCGATAACCGTCTCCATATGTCGTCTGAGCGTAGGATCGTTCCCTCTGAACTCCAAGGGCATAACAGAGACGACCTTGTCTATCGCAAGCGCACGTTCCCTCTTCTCTTTCGCGGTCATCTTCGGTTTCACCCCTTTCTTTTTCAGGATACCTTTAGCAGGAGGAGCGGTGGCGTTGGTAGTAGTGGTAGTATTGGCAGCGAGGGAGGTATCATTGGCATCGGTAGTAGCGTTCGTCTGGTCAGTAACTGGTTCGGGCGGGGGAGGTGGAGGTGCTTGGGCCGCCCTCAATGCCTCTATAGCTGCAAATGTATCTTCCTCCGCTCGTCGAGCGGCCAACTTGTACGAGGCATCTGTCGGGGCTTGAGGCCAGTCTGTGGTGAGAGCGTTCATATTCATGACATATAACCAGCTTGCGAAGCTCTCGTTGAAGGTGCCTAGTGCATCTCCGAGGTTTCTGAGACCCGCTATGTTTGCCTGGAGCGTTTCGACTTCATCGAGTAGTTCACCCAACGCAGGTTCAAGAAAGCCAAGGCCGTGAGGTGCATCCGGATATGCACCTGACCTCGAGAGGCGAAACAGAGATCCCTGGGAGAGCCGTCTGAGGGGGGTGCGGTGTGGTGTTGGTACGCTAGAGGTTGCCATCGGCTAGAATCAGTTTTGAACGATTACAAAGTGGCGCTGGTTGAGTGCCATTTGATAGCATCTGTAGCATCATATCCAACTCACTCTAGTCTGTGGCTTTACTCAAAATATTGATGAACGTCGGACGTTGGTCCAAGGGTCTTGAGATCAACAAGTTGCGAACTTGTCTGATCTGTTGACGCTGATCTGTTGACGCGTCTGAACACGATCAGCTCGATCAATCATGTGACAGCATGACTGCCGCGAAGACGCTGCGCGCTCGCGCTCGGGCAGCTCACGACTTGGCTCACGACACCCACGAAGTTGGCAACTAATGCCAATATTAATGCACATCTCTCACTTATCCTGACGTGGCACTGGAATAGAGAAAGCCATCGTGCTTCATCACTTCGACTTCCTCACGCACGGGCGTTCGCGACATGACTGAGTCTGAAGGTGTAACAGAAGTTACAGCATCTTCGGACGTGGTCGCTGAAGATGTCTCGCAAATACCTCCGGAGTCTCTCGACTGGGACGAGCTGCGTACAAGGAGTCTACATCCTGGAGGTTTTGGAGAGATGAGAACCAAGCTATGGTGGGTCCCTCCCTTCTCCATGCCCTACCTTAGACTAATGTCGTTGCTTTGCGGGGGAACAGGCCTCAAGTGTTGAATGTACAACACCAAGGAAGTCGGAGTATGTCTGAAGTTGGAAACGCTTCCCCTGGGGAAGAAGACGAACATCCAGACGAGCGACAGATTCGTCTGGACACAGATCGTAGCTTCGTGCTGTATCCCGTAGGTGAAACCCACCTGTCACTTTGCATCCCGAATCAACTCTCATTCTTTTCCAGACCGTTCAAAAGACAGAGAGGCTCTACAAGCCAAACTACATGATCTCATAATATCCGTGTTTCGCAAGAGGAAACGACTTAGCTACTTCCAAGTACGTCTATCGCCACTGAATGCGCCGTGCGCGATTTATTCACGTTGGTTTGATCTTAGGGTTACCATGACATTATCTCTGTGGTCTTTTTGACTCTCCCGCAGGAGATACAGCTGGCAGCTGCTGAGAAATTGAGTCTTCATCGACTACGCGATTCCATGGGCGCGAGCCTGGAACCTGTCCTTGGTTTACTAAGGTGAAGCAACACTCCTGCAGTCGTCTTCGTTCATATATACTGATCAATCACCCAGAGTACTCAAGCGACTGCTGTCCCTCGCAGATCCAGACTACGCCGCGCTTCTCGAAATGTGAGCCAAATTATGATTGCCAAAGGACACAGCCTCTTACGACCCCTGCAGGGTCACCCCTTTGCCGTACTTCGCGCTCTCAAACCTACTCACCTTGTTCTCACATGACATACCTACTTTGCCTCTCGTCCAACATGTCTTTGACTATCTGCTTTCTCGCCCGCCTATCTACTCCGTGTACCTGGCAGCAGCGGTAAGTCTTAAGAATCGCATTGTGGTCTCACAGTAACTCAAATTGTTCTGACTATTTCCCGTCTAGATCGTCTTGTCGCGGAAGGATGAAGTCAGGAAATTGACGGAGCAAGACGAAGAAGGGATGATACATTCCCTTCTAAGTAGTTTACCTGACCTGTACGAAGAGGATGAACCGGTGCAATCGGGCCACTCTGTAGAGGAGGATGTGTACGAACCTCTCGAACCGTCGACTTCGGAGAGTTCGCCTGAAGAACCATCAGAGCCCTCAGGGTCTCCAGAACAATCAAGTGATGTTACCACCGTAACAGATACCACCATCTCATCGGACATCGACCAGTCAAATACCCTCGTGGATGTCGAACCCGAATCAACACCAAAGGGAGAAAAGTCAACGGTTCACACACATGATGTGGAGGCATCCGCTGAGGACTCGACCACTGACCTGGCGGTCGAACCACTTGCTGAGACTCGTCCGAGCTCAGGCGTGCTCGCTCCTGACGAACCACCCCCTTCACCACCACAACCGTCGCACGCGCCAATATCTCGCCCGATAACCCCGCCGTCTCCAGAACCAGAACCACTCTCGCACAGACCTCGGATATCCCTGAGTAGCCTTCTCCGTCAGGCCGACGCTCTATACCAACAATATCCACCGACCCACCCTTCAATCGCGCTAGATACCGTCATGGGTCCGCAAAGTGTTATACACACTTGGTCCGAGAACCCAGCAGACTTGCCAACAGACGACGAAGCGGAAATGATGGTCACCCGTCCGGAATTGGTTGTCTTTCCCGCACCTCCGGAAGATTTTGGCACGAATGAGAAGGACGAAGTCTCGGGCTCAGAATCCGAGGGAGAAAGGAAGGTTCGGGATAAACACAAGAAGAGGATACGGAGAAAACTGCATAAGAAACATCGTGCAAGCCGACTTTTGCCAATTAGGCGAAAAACGATGGTAGCGAGTGCGGTTCTTGTGCTTGGGGTCGCTGTTGCTGTGTACGGGACTGGTGGTCTCAGAGGGCTGGGTGGAGGTGATATGAGGACACATGGTCAGGGTCACAGGGAGTGGAAGTCACTTGGGAGGTTTGTTGGCGCGTTGCTTGTTGGTGCGGGTGAGAGGTTGTTGGACTCGATATGGGGATGATGCTATTCATGTTGTCTTACGTTGACCTGACGCCTGAACTACTCAATGACCTATCGCTCTTTTGACTATTCGGCCGAAAGTGACTGTCGTATCCATTGTACGAGTTTACATTGTTACAATACATTGATGAGTGCAACACAGGCTTATCGCGGATCGTGCCCTACGCTGCAATTGCTTTGAACTTCTCTTCGAACTCCCTCGTGACTTCATCCACAACCTTGAATACCCTCCAATCGCTGTCCGTCACCCCTTGAGGTCGTCTGATCTCCTCCCCAGCGACAGATTGTCCTTCCACTCTCGTAATATCGTCATCTTCATCGATTTCAGCAGGATCGACAGCAGTCACACTTTCGGCGAAGTCCTCATCGCCTTCTTCCACTTCGCTGGAGGATGCGCCAAGCAACAATTGTTCTATGCTTGAACGAACAGCTTTGAGAGCAAGAATGAAATCTTGAAGCAAGTACCATCGGTCTCCGGCGCGAATAGCATTGGCCACGG
>JSYW01001116.1:0-11220 GCA_000787475.1 Lentinus polychrous | reverse complement strand
GGTGTATACAATCTACAGGAAGATTCCAAGCAGACTTTATTAATCATTCCAACCGAGTCCTTTGAACTCTGAATCTATGCAACATACCTCCGGATTCCCAAAGCCAAGCACTGGAATAAGACGGTTGTCAGCAACAGAGCTCACCCAGGTTGTAGAGCAAAAGTGTGTATCTGGACATACTTTACTCGTTGGAAAAGAATGTTCCCTTGGCATTTTCTAGCATTAGAACATCTGTGTTTTTGCATGCAATGGCTGCAGTCATCTCCTCCACAACATTCTCTGCCCCAGCGCTGAGATAGCCATCGTTGATCAAGTCTCGGAGGACTATCGTAGTCCAGTAACGGCATCCGCTGCCGGACTCGTGAAGACGGTAGTGATGGCAATTATTGGTGATTAGGAGGTTTAGGATCTCATCCATGGTAGGTTGCTTGCCACCGGGCCTGAGTTTTACTCATCGTTCATCCAGTCGTGCAGCGGCCGACGCAGATTCTATCCAATCGCGGGAGGCAGCGTTCAGCCTGGTTTAGCCCTGCGCATTGAGACGCATGGAGTTGAGCTCGACAGACGCAGGCATGTCCTCACTGAGCACCATAATGATGCGGAAGTGGGCCATCCTGACCGGCCCTGTGGTGGCAACTCCTTCCGACGGTTGGCTAATCGCTTCATTGGCAAGGATTCGGAGATAGACGATTGGCCACGGACCATCGGTTGGCTTGACTCTGTCAACTCAATAGTCATCTCGCTCTGTGCAAAGATGTATCAGTATTGGATCCCAACAGCTGGCAGATGCGGGGCGACGCACTTGTTCTCCACACCGGTTGGCGATTGCGGCAGGAAGAGAGAGAGGCCTGCAGCTCTGCGGCGTTGGGCTGCCTGGTGAGTATGCACTGGTAAGGTAGATGTTTCGACGCGGTAGCTGGGAAATGATACAGTGGCTCTATGACGCTCTATGGCACGGGATGTTCTTCTTATATACCCGCAAAGCATGCGCTTGTGCTGTGCTGACCACTGCATTATGAATACTTCCTTTTTCTAGGAGACAATATGGACCCTGGTTACTTGAAGAACAAAGGTTTCTCATGGAAGACGGAGAACTCATCGACTCAATTGCGCCGCCTCGCCATTTAGAGCACGATGTAAGGAAGACGCATTGCTCAAGGTAATGAAAGCAAAGATCATCAACATCTCCTGAGCATTCCCGGGGGAATATCCCTGATCACTACACACTTGCACAACAGTGCCTCATGGATATACGGAACAAGGAACTCTGACCTGTACTAGTATCCTGATTCAAGGCCTTGCCTTTACAAGCTTCTGATCCACAACCACTTCCATTTCGCGTTAGATCTGGCGGGACCGAAGGCGTCGTGTAGTCATCCTGTACCCAGCATCATGCCATCATCCGATGATGCATGTATGCTAGTCACCTTGCTGGCACTGAAGTTACATTTCTGACCAACTACCATAGTAGACACTACATAATGTAAACTATCTCTAGAAATTCTGATGATATCAACTAATCAATCCACATCTATGCCCAACGTCTCTGACGAATGGAGCTTCGAGCCAGGTGAGCCTCCCAGGACACGGAGTTGCCGGATGCTCTAGCCAAGGGAGGCACAGGCGACAACAGAGTTGGTTGGCCTGATAGCTCAGCTGGTAGAGCATAGGCTAGTTACCTGAGGTCACGGGTTCAAGTCCTGTTCAGATTGTGTTTTCCTGCCGGTGTCAGATTCGGGAATCCTCATCCTTTGGAAGTCTGCCTTGAGTGGCGGCACTCTTCAGAGTTGGTTCCTGAGAGTCTCAAAGTAGTTGTCTGGAAAGTCCATGTCAACAGGCAGGTTGTCAAAATTCCACCCTCCCATGTAATGAAAGAGCAACAACAGATAATTGTTGTAATAGGATGCATGGTCTCCAGCAATCTCCGATGCACGAGCAACTAGATCCACCCACGGCGAAACTGTTTTCAACTATTTCTTCACATCCACAGAGGCCGCAATAGATGTGTACTCGAACCATTGAGGATAAGCTCCAGCAATGCCCCAATCAATAAGCCATGGTGTTCCATGGTTGTCAATCAAAATAGTGCATGGATGCATGTCTCTGTGGCAGAGAACGAGAGAGAGCGATGTATCAAACTTGGGACATCGCATCAACCACCTACATTCTCTGTGCAAATAGATCATGCACTGAAAATGCTGTCTATCAAACCAGTCCGCCATCTCTTGGTATGAGTTAAAAGGGCCCGCGCCGTCCTCGCTGAAGAAGAACCCTATGCATCTGACCGACTCGCCCTCGGGGTAGATGGGGCCAGGGATGGATGGGTTAGGGAGTGGTACCCACTGGAGCTCACGAACATAGCGAGATAGCTCATGTATGATGTGACCTTTGCTTTGGTCTGTGAGCGATGTCCAGACGTCGTACAGTGTGCCTCCCTTGATGTAGTCCATAACAACCCAGAATAGATCTGTGTCTGCAATGCGGCGCTCGGGAAGAATTCTGCGGACAAGCGGCACGAGCACAGAGGTATTTCTGGACACAAGTTGCATTGTGTACGCTTCACTTGGTCCTCTCGTCTGCTTTACAACGGCGTCTGGAGAGATGCGCCACACTGGCGCATGATACAATCCGTCAAGGGATGGGACGTGGCCGACGGTCTGCTCGCGATTGCGCGCGACGCGTTCAATGAGGTCATACAGTTCTTCATCCCAGAAACTGTCAACACTGCTTCAAAGACATGAGCACTGAGGCGCAGGATGGTAACAGAGCGAGTTGCACACCTGCTTTGAGGGGGATTGCTCATGTCTGGGTGTTGACTTATGAGGACTTTTGTACGAAAATTTTACGTAGAGAGTGGCAATGGAGATGAATAGAGCAACGGGAGATAGTAGAAGTCTCGAAATAAGAATAACACCAAGTAGTCGCAGTAAACAATACAACGTTCAACTTGTCGGTATACTGGCGCGCATCAAGCTATAACGGAAAACAGGATACACAATTGCAAATTGCAGACAAGTGCACAAACATGTTGCAACAACTCCATTTTCAAAGTTTAGCATACGCGCACGACATGCGTACGGTACTTTGCATATATGTACCCATCTACTATCCTGTCCTCTCAATCAGGTAAGTTTCGCCTCAGTATGTGCGCAACATCAGAGGCAGTCTCTCGGATGCCATCCAGTGACTGGGCAGCCTTCCGCAAAGTCCTCTCCTCTAGCAAATGTCCAGGGATCCTCACTGGGGCAGGCCTTAGCGCGGCATCGGGCATTACCACCTACCGCCGGGACCAACCGACAACCATTTGTTTTCCCCCAACAATCTGTTCCCTTTTTGTCCAATCCTGACCCGCTGATCGCAGAATCCAATGGAAGTATAGTAATGGACCGTTCCTTGATGCGCGGGATGGTTCTATTCAACTTGTGGTCTCAATTTTGGCTCGAATGGAATGGCGCAAGAATAATCCTCTTTAAAATCATTTCTGTAATCTGAGAGAAAAGATACGCTGGACATATCCTGTCTGTTGTGAGGAGAAGTTGAGTAACTCTCAAGAGTCACCCAAATAACACAAACCCCATTGCTTGATGCGCATGTGACTGAGCGCTAAGTGACTGTGACGGGCCATATATGGTATAGTTGTGGCCAAGTTGGGCAATGCAGCGCATGTGTAGCGCCCGATATCACGCTTCACTTGTCACGCTTCACAGTGCTCTCGAGAAGTATTTTCAACATTGAGGGAACATACGATGCTCACAAGCTTAAATTGGGTACCATTAGATAGGTATACATATGATGAACATTGGTGTCAAAAGCCTATCCTCAGATGGCCCAGTATGTGTCATCATTGCGAGAATACATCATGATCTCACCAATTCAGGCTGATTCCACCTACATATACTCAACTACCTATGCATGGATGCATTCACCCCTCTTCTATTTTGGATGGTGGAAAGGGGGATACTTGGTGCTCTGCTATCTGTAGTTTGCACGCTGCAGAGAGGTACGGTTCGCGAGGAATCTGCACATGCATCAAGGAACGGGGCTATATCAAGGAACGGTCCATTACTGTAGCGTCTCTGCAGGCCTTCACTAATGATCCCGGCCGTGTTTGGGCATACTATCATCCTAAACGCGACGAGTAAGTTCAAAACCACATATTGTAGATTTCTTCCACATTTGACCAGTCCACTTCCTAGGTGCATTCAAGCAAAGCCCAACACTGCGCATTATGCGCTGGCGTCGCTCTCTATCCTGTCTGTTCGGCGCAAGATATTCTCCAGCCTTCTACAGCAAGATCAGCTGCCATTGTACATCACGCAGAAATTTGATGGATTAGAAGACCAGATGGATTCTGACGAACGGAACGCCGCTCACGCATGTCTCATAGAGATGCATGGGTCATGTTACCGCCTCATATGCACTCAGTGCAACTGTCACAAAACCACGCCAGAGATGCCTTGGGCACCTGTTCTGAGTGATTCGGCTGTTCTAGAAAGAGTCCGAACTGGTGAGGAACAAATTCCAGTGGACTTACTTCCCCGATGCGGGGGCACCAATTGGTCTGGATCAAATATGCAATGGACTTCTACCCCGAAAGTTCTGCCCATCATGAGGCGCTAGTCACGGTCGCTGTGGGGGGCTTCTTCGCCCTGGAATTGTATGAGGGCCAGGGCGAAATTACTCGCATTTTGACGAAGGTTGATGCCCTTCTTGTTGTCGGGACAAGTTCTCTTGTATGGCATTCCATCTCTCAGCCTCTCTCAAGTGCTCATGTTTTCTTCAGGTACATCCCACGACATCATATGCATCTACTGTGAAGAAGAATGGCGGTGTTGTGGCCATTTTCAACCTCGGTCCATCGCAGGCAGATGACAAGGCTGATTTTGGTTTCTATGGTCCGTGCGAGGAGACCATTCCCAAGTTGTTTGAGATCGAATCACATCGTCTGCAACAATTGCAGTGTTGCACTACGCCCCAATTGTTCTGCGGTACTCTATTCGGTCATGTGAGCTTTCGTGCCGGTAATATCGATTTGGGATTATAGCGTACGATTAAAATCCGTTGCAATCAACGCACAGTACCGTCAGAAATACACGGCAGCGGTGCGAGACGTACTTACTTCATCCTGGACATTGGAGAAACATCCCCGAACTGTATGATAAGCGCTAGAGTGAATGCTACATCGGTAGTCCTATACGGGAATGTTCCCCCACGATAGGGAAGTCTTCAATTATCTCAATCTCCGGCCTGAAAAGGTTCAGTGCTGCTTTGGTGCTGCTCCCCACCTCATGCCGTCTCTTCCAGTAATCCTTCCGATCACTGGCTGCTGATATGTCTAGTAACCGTCTTATTCCAGTGCTTGGCTTTGGGAATTCGGAGGTATGTTGCATAGGTGCAGAGTTTAAAGGACTCGGTTGGAATGATTAATAAAGTCTGCTTGGAATCTTCCTGTAGATTGTATACACCGATATCTGAAGATCTGAAGGAGTAATCTCATACGTTTTGTTTCATGTTCCGTGATTGATGAGCAGACCACCTCTCGGATTCCTCTTATAAGTGCTACTATATGTGGCCTGACTCGCCTCGCATCGGATCGCCTCATGGCCAGAAGTAACATTGACGAGCGCAAGTACTCCAGCCGCGCTCGGCGTATAAGTGAGCCAGGTAATGTCACCGACTGACCCAGTCAGGACAAACGAGACTTCTGGATACCTCAGAGCATGCTTGAAGAGAGTATTCAGACAACCCGCCGGAGAGACAT
The DNA here is from genome assembly GCA_000787475.1 of Lentinus polychrous. Taxonomy (NCBI): domain Eukaryota; kingdom Fungi; phylum Basidiomycota; class Agaricomycetes; order Polyporales; family Polyporaceae; genus Lentinus; species Lentinus polychrous. Next base: position 5,459 of record JSYW01001116.1, on the reverse strand, counting down.
ATTTTCTAAGTACAGGAAACAATTGTAGCCGATAGCCTGTTAATCGCTTCCGTGCAACTTGAACATGATTCTAAGTCGACTCGTACTTATTTGTACACGTGATCATACAACGTAACAGGGGCAGAGGTGCAGAGCTATAAAGCCTCATGAACTTGTGAGGAGCCGAACCAATATCACTCTTAGTATCATGCACCACCCGCCACTCAAAAGATATAAAGATAGACCGCTCCCCTGAGACAAACAATTTTCCTGATGCCCACTGACCTCTGACTGGTCCAGTCATACAAGTCAGGAAGTCAGGTCAAGGCTAGTCAAGGTCTGAGATCCTGACCGTTCAGAGGGATGTTACATGTGACCACTGTGTGACCACGTTGAAGGCCTGTACTTCTATGAGTACAACCCAGCACAAAGTAATCATCGATCGCTCAATTACCTTACTGACCGGGCAACACTTTGACGATATTGATGACATTCACACTCGCTTTCGTTGGGGGACTAATGTTGCACCAAAAGTCAACAACGATAGGGAGAATACACAGAATGAGAGGTATGGTTAACAAAATCTTCAGGGAAACGGCAACCAAACCTGTCACGAGGCTCACAGATCAATAACCAGCCGCACCAGGGGCACTCTCACCCTCCCTCTTCAACCTCAACAACACCTCCCTGAACCTCGACAAATCCGTCGTACCCGCACCAGCCCTAGCGATTGTCTTACTCTGCGAGTTCTGCAACTCGATGATATCCGCAATGCGTTGCCAGGTGGTTCCCTGGGACAAGGAATCGGTCATCTTTTGAAGGAACTCTTCCTCGTGTTCCTTGTTCTCGCGAATATTCTTCTCCTTCTTCGCCGCGTACTCTTCGTAGAATTGGTCGATGGCCCGTTCGGCTTTGGAGATGATCTCTTCGCGTTTCTTGGCAGAGGCTTCGTCTCGGGCTTTAATCTCGGCGGCCTGCTTCTCCCGCCATTGTCTATGTAGGTAGCACGGGTTAGCATACATTGCCGTCATAGGAGGCGTGACGTGTGTACGATGAGACAAAATACGTACTTCACAGGTTCAGATTCCTCTTCGTCTACCGGTTGTGACAACAGAGGGGTAGTGGTGAACGCAGAAGACTGGGGTTTGGGTGCGAACGGCGTGCTGCTCGTTCCAAAGCTGGGTTGGCTTACAGGTGGTGAGGTGAAGTTAGGCTGAGGCTACACGTATATCGCACCGTCAGTAACACGTTGGAGCATACCCACAACACGAATGCACTCGCGTATGCGCATGGGTATGAAGGGTATAGAAGAACATACCTGGGGGACCTCAATCTCAGGGAACTCACTCTCAAACTTTTCAATCTCATCGTCACCCGTTACCTTCACCTCCCTTGCAGGCTGATTCGCCGGCTCCAATTCCTCAAAGCTGAAAGTGCTCCCGGAGCTATTGGCATTGGTGAGAGGTTGTGGAACAGGGATGTCCGAAGAGCCATCTAGGGAAATATCCGGGAACGCAGAGGCGACGCGGTCAAGGTCGATGTCGTCGGCGCCGCCTGATGCTGTGGCAAATGTACCCCCCGTCGCGGTGGGGGTAGAGAATTCGTCTCCGAGCAGTTCGTTTTCGCGCGCGAGAAAGTCGGCCATTTGTGATCTGCCTGGCAGTGGGTCGTGATGACGAGGAGGATGTTGGGTGTATTCGAGGAGGGTGTAGAATGCTGGGATGCTGTAACTGTTGTCAGTCGCAGGGTTGTGTCGCGGGTGTGTCCTCTTATGGCAGGTGTTGTCGTTCAACGTTTCAACGTTCAACAGGCGTTAGCAACCTGTGTTACTTGTATGTTACTATAGTTACAGCTATTAACGTCAGACAGTATCTAAAGATTGAAATCAATACAGTTCATGGTATCTTGTATGGACTACAGCTACACCGGAAACGAACGAAGAGAGCGAGAGGGATGGCCGAAGTATGCTACAAACGAATCGAAACGTCCTCAGGCAAGCGACGAGCAAATATTACTATGAAGCAACAAGAAATAGAAGGAGGGTAGAATAGACGTGGTAGGTATCGAACCATAGTCCGTGTCGTAAAGATCGTAACGAACTGCAGGATACTCGTCAAGAGTGTCACGGTAGGCATGTTACGAGAATTGGCAAACACTACATCCGCCGCTGGGCGGAGTCAGCCCCGACCCTCTCACGTCACACTGCTGCAACTTAGACAAGGAGCAAAAGCTCCCTTGCACCTGCGTCTGTCCGTTTCCGGAAAAGCCGCCGTTGTTTGTCAGAGTGAAGGCGGCGAGGTTGGGAGGGAAGTTGGGTGGAAGTGGCCCTGAGAGGTTGTTCGAGTCGAGATGGAGTTCGACAAGGGAGGTGAGTGAAGATATTGAGGAAGGGATGGTGCCCGTGAGGGAACTAGATGTGAGGTCGCTAGAGAAAACGTTGAGTTGGACGATGAGTGAGATTCAGCAGTAGAAAAAACGTACATGAGCTGGAGTGAGCGTTGTAGGGAAGAGCTGGAAGACAGGCTTGGTAGAGGATTTGTCAACGCCTGGCCGTTCACAACCCTGAAATGAATGCGTGGTCAGTAGGGACTCATCTCTCCATCATTGCATCAACTGACAAATTCTGCAGCGAGAGATCGGTGACACTCGATGGCAAGTCCTTCCCCATCTGACCGTTCTTGACCAGTTCAAGCGACGTCAGCTTGTTCAGCGACGAGAAGATGTTATCTGGGAGAGCGGTGATGGCTGTCGATTCGAGATGCAGGACTTGCAAGGACTTAAGTGAGGTAAAAGACGACGGTAGAGAGCCAGCTGTCCGGGTGGGCATGAGCATTACATCGATACCAGCAGACTTGACGGTAACATACCCGGTATAGCAGAGTTACCGATAACGTGCAGAGTGGTCAAACCGGTCAATACTCCTGTCTCGTTGGGTAAGAGCGCGGGTACACCAGGGAAAGTGAGCGTTCTGAAAAGGCAAAAACTCATGAGTTTCTGTTGCAACGGACGACAAATTCGTGAGATACTTACAATGAACTGACTCTACCGGCACCGTCGCAGCTGACCCCGGTCCATGCGCAAAACTTGACATCCTTGACCCACTCTCCGTTCCCTAGTGCATTCTGTCCATCTGAATCTGCGGTCTCGAACAATGCCCGTAGTCCGCAAAACTGGATGGCATTCTGGATTTGCTCCGCGTCCTCTTGGTTGCCATCTGAGAAATCCGACGGGATTTGTTGGAGGATTGGCAGGCAGGACGAGCAGGGATAGGAGGAGGGGTTCGATGGCGCATTCACGGTATATTGTGAAAGACATTGCTGGGCTTCGGCGGAGAGTTTGGTGGACGTTGAGGCTGTTTGGCCGGACGGAAGGGAAGGGTTTGTGGCCGAATTGGTTGGATTGAGAACTCGGATGTCGAGGAACAGGGTGTTACCCAGAAGATAAAGAATAACGAGGATAAGCAGATAGATAAGTAGCTTGTCCCGCCACGATCGCTTCTTCTCCTTGTCCTTCTGGCTGTGACAGGGACAGTCGTGGCAGCATCCTCGCTTCTCGATGTGGAGCGGCTCCCAAGGCGGGAGTTGGGGAGGTTGAATAGGGACAAGCTCGGGTTCCTTGTTCCTCACCAAAGTCCGCCAATCAAAGAAGAGTTTGGTAAATCTGCTCCTGTACTTTGGACTATTGCGCTTCTCCGGGTCAGGAGTCGTTATATGGCGAGGTGAGAATGATATGCGCGCGTTGGATTCAATCTCCTTGTTGTTCCCCGCAACAGTGGACGATTCTCGTCTCGTCCATGCATCAGACCAGGGGGAGGCCGCGCGAGATCGCGGAGGGACGGGAGGCAGCGGTGGTGATTCTGGTGAGAAGCGCGATACCTCTATGGGCACGTCTGGAGGTGGGACAGAGATTGTGAGATCGTTATGTCGCATCTTTGGATAGCGTCCGTCTTGGGAGTCTCTGCTGATTGTCAACATAGGCGACGATGTGGACATCAAGGAAGCGGCGAAGTTGGGCAGCGAGCGTACGTGGTGGTGGTGCAAAAGAGAGATGTAGAAATGAATGCTCCGCCCATGACTGACGATACGAATGTGCAGGACAATAGAAGGATCATACTTGCCGTTGGCCAGTCCGCCTTGGCCGTCGAGGACAATTTCGCTTGGACGCGTCCATTGTCCTTAGGCGCTTCCGTCTGTCCCGTTGCAACTCTCTATTGTTTTGGAGTTTCTCACCTCTCAGTATTCTCGTCAGAGTACCATTCGCGAGGACTGTGACCGTTGCAGAACGACCACAGCGCAGAGTCGTCGGTGCAGTAGCCGACAGCGCTGGAGAGCGTTCCCTGGCACTCGGGGTTTTACGTTCAGGGCAGGCAGGAGCGCGATTTGGGCCATAAAAGCCGCTCGTTTTTCATCCATACTACATCTTGGCCTCTGTCGCAATTCGATGCCTGTTTGCAATCTGAACACTTTGTAACTCCATCCAGTGCAGTGCGTCCTCCCTTGCACGACCGTACATTCGTCCGACGCGCCAGCATCTCTAGACAACCGTTTGTCTACGCGCTTGCGCAACCCGCTCACTCATGCCTGGAGACAAAGCTCTCACTCGAGACCTTGTGCTTTCGTCTCCTTTACTTGTGACGCGGAAGATCAATCCAACTCAGTCCACGCTTGACCGCTCAATCTTCGGATTCCACATGGGTGGTCGAGTACTAAACTGCGGCTGACATCCTAGTCCTCTTCACCCATTTTTTTATCTTGTTTAGTACCCCCTACCTTGCAGATCTGCCTTGTGATGGCTAACTCCCGACTCCGTCTCAGCCATGACCCGTCCTGTAGCTTGTCTCTCGCTGTCATGCACAATTGACTGCTTACTCGTAGCAGCCCCCTGTCTGAGTGATCATATAAAATGTGCACGAGCAGGGTATCGAGCAGTACAGTACGCGATGGTGGGTACTCACCATGTTATGCACCATTCATTCAACCGTCCTTCGGTGTGTCTCGATAAGGTGGCGTCTGGTGAGACTACCTCTGACTACCCTTTATAAGCCTCAATTGTTGCTTCTCGGACCTGTCGTCTGCAGACTGCGCGACGGATCCACTTCAATCCTCGCCGGGATTTTGTGATACGACCTAGGCCATCTAGCCTCACGCGACCAATGAAGGTATTTCGGAGTTGAAGAGTTGCTCCTCGACAAGAGACATACATGATTGGCGATTGGCAAGGGAGAGCATCCAGGTGATTGATCGTACGGAGCAGATTGGGGACCGACTGAGCCAACGATTGAACATACGTTTCTGCGATTTTGCACATTTGTCTTTTTGTATTTACAAGGGGCTAGTTGTTGTACAAGATGGAAGCGATGGAACTCCCAAGAATGACTGCCGGACAACCTGTCTGGCTGCAAGAGTGGACCAAACTGGCTGCGGAATACACAGGTCCGAATTTCCATTATACCATGGCTCATAATCAAAGGATAAGCTCAT
>JSYW01001112.1:0-19748 GCA_000787475.1 Lentinus polychrous | reverse complement strand
CCGGCCTTGTAACTGCCATTACAAGCTGTTACAATTCAATACCCTTACAAGGGCCTGGACTTTTTTGCGACATTTTTCCTATTGAGTTAACGGTTCATAGTAATACCTTACTCAGACGTACTCGAGGGGCTTCTCCGGCGAAGATTGAGTATGTATTTCATGTGGTCAATCGCAGAATGAAATTTGCTGACGAGGGAAATTCGGCACCTGTCCAGACATACTTATTTGGCCGTGAACTCTCTACACGATCGATCGTAACCTATGTCCTTCAAACGTTGCACTATAACCTATGCCCGAGACGACAGTGGCAAGCCTACTTATATGTCTGGACTTCTCGATGAAACCGGGTACGCTTTCGTGAGTTGGTTGTCTTCACAATGAAGTTTCGCTGAATCACCCTTGCTAATACCGAGGCATTGATCGCGGAATCCCTACAAGAGTGATACATCAGTATCTGCTAAGATTGACCACATTTTGCGTTGTGATTTTCTCGCCGTCTGAGGTCTGAATCATATTGCCCAACATGTTCTATACGTGTCTGACCAAGGTTTCGTCCTCGTTTCTCGTCCATCCGCGGTATAAATACACGAGCGTGCCTGTTCCCTCTGAAATCATAGCCAGGACCTAACGGACATTTTGTCCCTCAAGTGCCTTTCGGAAAATCTGTACTGGTAATGACATCTTTCCACGTCTCCAGTCTTTCTATAGTTTTCTGAGCTTCTCCCGTAATGACGTTGTACGCATCACTGCCTAAGGGAAGCACAGTAGGGAACTCCCTGTCCTTGGCGAGGCCTTCACCTTTGATAACGTCGATGATGACTTCGACGGCTTTCTTCGGGTCTCCTGGCTGCTTGCCGTTGACAGCTAGGAAGGTAATGTCAGCTGTGCGCCCTTCTGCAACGTTCATCTCGCACCACATACTGTTGAAGCGGGCAGATTGAGCCTCGTTGATCGCCCTATAATCCTCGATACGCGTCTTGTCACCACCACGATGATCTGTCGCCAAGAAGGATGTACGGAAGTATCCTGGCTCGAAAACAATGCTGCGCAGGCCGAGAGGGGAGATCTCCCCGTGAAGGCTCTCGGACAATCCTCGGACAGCATGCTTAGTGGAAGCATATAGACCAGCACTTGGCACACCCCTACATATGTCATAGTAGAGTTGAGTTTGCCCAAGTGGCGTTGAAACGGGACATACGAACCTCCAGCCACCGATCGAGCCTAGCCACACAATGGTGCCTGACTTTTGCTGACGTAGATAGGGCAAGAAGGCACGGTTAACGTTCAGGGGTCCAAATACATTCGTGCTGCATACGGGATGTCAGTTATCACCAAATCAAACATGCATCCCGGAAGGCGCACTTGAATTGGTCGTAGGTCTCTTGGGGACTGATAAACAAATATATTAGAACGCGAAAGAGGTAGAAACATGGAACCGTGACATACGTATTTTCCTCTAAGGCGCCAACTTCCATGTAGCCTATATGCTGGTGCGTCAATCATATAGCATTTGAAGTCTTCCTGAGGCACACTTACCTGCATTATTGACCACAACATCAATACGGCCGTGAATTGCCACGGCAGCTTTCGCAACTTGGTGCAGTGTCTCGAGAGGAGAGGTGGCGTCCAATTCTAGGACATCTGCTCCCTGCTGCTTGAGGTCGTCTAGTTTTGCGAGGGACCTCGCACGGCCAGTAGCAATGACCTTGTCGCCGCGCCTAAGGGCAGCGAGGGTCAAGTCACGACCCAAACCAGATCTAGTGTGAAGGATTAGCGGTAAGACATCTGCGTTCACTCGCAAGTTGGGAGTACATACGAAGTGCCGGTTATTAGCCAAACGAGTTGCTTCGACATGTTATCAGGACAAGCGTTATTTTCTGAGACTCGGAGCAGACCGGGAGAATTCAGTGGTTAGTTGTGGTTGGTGATGTGTAGCTGAGCCTCCTGCAGGGCTCCTTTATATCTTCAGGATCCAGATGCATACCCACATCGATGTCCGTCTATTCCCGCAAAGGCCGGTCAGTAAGCTAGCGTCTTTGAGATCTAAGTTGTTTACGGTTTCGCAACTTCCGCTGCAAGAGTCAGTGATCCGTTGTAGCCGCATTCCCGTCAACGCGTCAACGCCGGCCTGTCCCTGTGCACGAAGTTCGAACGCACGTCTAGCGTTTACGGCCGCTTTGTTAGCGATTACTCGTTAAGTTGTGTCCTCCTCAGTTAACTGTCTAAAGTGTGCCGCTTGATTGGACGGGCGCATGTCGGTACGAACCTTTACCGGTTACCAGTCATCAACGTTATAGCCCTTCACCGGTTTCATACTGCTCCTTATGTAAATGTGCAAATGGTTACTTGTCGGTATGTACGCACCGGCTCGGAAACATGCAGACTTGCCGTCGGCTTGCACTACTGTATCAGCGATATATCCTTGATCCTTCCAGACAACCCTTGCCCGATGGTCTTTGCTGGCGCGGCGAAAGACATGTTTCCGAGCTGCATGTAATCCCCCCAGATGTCCATCTTCGTCGTCCAGTAGAGCTTGTGATCCTCGTCACCATTGAGCACCGCATATGTGTACTCTCTTGTGGCATGGATTGCGATGTTCGTGAACCGGTTGTGGGGAAGTGACACGCCCAACGGGTACAACTGGCCAGTGGCCTCGAAGGTGAGGTTGGATACGTGAAGTATTGAATCGCCGCCAGAGAACAGGACCCCTTCGTCGGGATGCCTTCCGAAAGGCATAATATCGAACGTCAAGGTGTACGGGGGGCCAACGGAATCGACGTGAGTGGTCAATGGAAGTGTGGGCTCTGCGAACTGATACACGACTCCGTTCTTCGAAGGTACGACTCGATTTAGGTTTTGCCCAGGTGCGGCTGCGTTCAACACTGGGTAAACGGCATCGAAATCGTTCCGATTCAGAGTGGTCTCTCGAACCTCTGATCCTGCCCAAGTCTTCTCTGCGAATACCGCTAAACTCCGAGCCAACTGATAATATATCTCCAACTTCGTCGTCGCGTTGTTCCCCCAATCGCACCAAAGTGCCATGATCGAACCACGAAGGTGTGGATTATCGACTTCGGTGTTATTCGTCGCATCGGTGGAAGAGAAGATGTTGGGAGCCCATCCCTTTCCTCCCGGCGCACCAGACCAAATCAGGTCTTGGTTAAGTTCCTGTGGGAACTGCCCGCCTTCTGACGTCTTTTCGTCCAGATAGAGGAAGTATTGCTCGGAGTTTATAACATCGTATCCCTCCTGCATCAGTCGCACGGGAATGTCGTCTCCAGGGAAATCCCAGTGCTGTATAGTTACGTCCTTGGAAACCGACAACGTTTTGCTAGGCTCGTTGGTGCCCCAAATGCGAATGGATTTTCCCGACTGGACATGCATGAAGTCGGACATGTCGTTGACAAAGGAGATGTAGTCATTCGCGAGGGCAGCGTCGTACTCGTCCGCGCCTATGGATACCTCTGGCGATGCGAACCAGGGTAGGAACTCCTTCCAGATAGACTGTATGGTCGGAATGGTTTCTGGGTATGAAAGATTCAGATGGTCCGGTTGCCCTGCTTCCATGAGTTCCGGTTTCCATTGGTTTATGACCAATGAATGTCCGGGGGTGTCGATCTCGGGGACGACGGTGATACCATGCCGGTTGCAAGTACTCTGGAAGGAGAGGAAGTCCTCCTTCGACCAGCTTTCGTTCAACCTAGGAACGAGGCCTTGTATGGGCGAACCTCTCGGCGGTTGGAATCGGAACGCAGCATATAGGTTCTTCCAGCCCTCGTTTCCGTCACCGTACAGGAACGCAGGGTTCCACAGATTGTCAGAAGCATGCAGATGGAATTCGTTCAATTTGAAGAACGACGCGTAGATGCATAGCTCGGCTGTAGGACGTATTCGATGAGCAAATGTACAGGAAGGTGTACAATGGTCTTACAGAGAAACCCAACGTCAAACCAGTGTCGTCCGGCATCTAGCATAAAACCGCGAACCTCCCAGCCCGGGGAATCTTGTATCTTTCCCAAGGGAAGTTCGATTCCCTTCGAATTCCCATTGAGAGCGAGGACTATCTGTTGCAATAGCGTCCTAGTTCCCCACCATATTCCAATTGGCGCAGACGCTGTGACGGTTACGGTCTTCCTGGCGATGTCAATGGTATACCCTTCATTGGAAGGTTTGCCGTTGAATAGTATGAATTGCAGTGAGGTGTCGAGAACGAGCAGAATTCTGAGAGTGTTGGATTGTGAGGGAACTTTCGTGACAACGGCGACTGGTTGTAACTCAGCGAATGACGTGACTGTGAGTAGATCTTCTCGGAAAACGTTGGCATACTCTACGGTAGCGGAAGTATCATGTCCGCTGCCAACCACAATCACTTTCACCTCAGGCGTAAGAGCGAATGCGTTCCCTGCGGGCGAGAGGGATATGGACGCGACAGATGGAATTTGAGGTCGAAGCTGAACACAACAAGCAGCACCAAACAGCGCTGCTAGCCATAGCAGGGTGAAGGACGTCATGCCGGTTGAGATACCAGCTGGGCAGAAACCCCTCAGCTGTGTACACACTTTATAGACAGTCCCTGGCAAAGCCTTATCGTGACCATGTGGAACGACGAGTCAGGTAGACCGACACTTATGTAGGTGAAACCGAGCATACATCACCATGTGACCGGGCGAGGGGCAAGCAGATAGAGAGAACACCTGGCATTGATCGCAAATAAGGCCATCGTCGGCCTGCTTTCAGGCAGGCTGATATATTGTGTTGTGTTCTGTGAGTGTAAGACCTGTGGCGATACCCTCATGCGTTGTCTCTCAAAAGCAAAAACAGGTCAAGCAGCGATTCGGGAGTGAGCCACGCACCAGGCATTGTAGAGTGCACCATGAGATACATCACTCCGATAGTTTGCTCGAGGGTGATGGGGGAGCATACATTTTCGACATGCACCATACAGATGAAGCTCACATGATAAAACCGACACAGGAATAAGCGACGACCGAATGAAGCGTTTACTCTTCCTCCTCCTCTCCGCCTTCCTCCCGCTTGGCGGCAGCAGCGGCACGCTTGCGCTTGACGCGGCCCGGGCGACCTCCACCGTAGGGTGAGGTGAGAGCGAAATCGATGTGTTTTTGAGAGTCGAGACGAACAACGAAGGAGGGAACGTTGACAATCTGCCTGCCGACACTACAGAGACAAAAAAAGTCTCAGAAAGAGAAAGTAAATCAGGCATGCAGAGTGAGATGGCGTACCGGATGTGCCTTTGGCGGATCAATACACGAGCGTGGTGAATAGACTTCGCCAAACCGCTCTTAAAAACTTGGGTCTGCAGACGACGTTCCAAGAAGTCTTCGATCTTCAAGGACAACACGTAGTCGAGACGCATGCGGGACTCGTCCAATACACCAATGCGGACGAGTCGGCGAATAAGGGCGTTACCCTCGAAGAGTCGCTTGGGGTCCTTGTCATCGAGCTTGAGCAGTTCACGGGCCGCGCGACGGATCTTGGACAGGATGAGGCCGATACGCCAGATCTCACGCTTGTTGCGCAGACCGTACTCGCCTGCGAGCTTTCATGAAGTGTCAAATAAGTGCTCATGGGAAAATATCGCAACTGGAAACCATACCTTCAATTCAGCATCGAGACGGGCAGATTCGAAAGGCCGACGAGGGACCTTGTAACTGCATCATCCAAAGGATGAGATGGGGCACGGCCGTCAGTCAGCACTCGTGCATCCCTTCCACATCTAAAGTGGATCTTGAGAAAAAGAGAAAATGCTCACGTCTTGGAACAGTTCCGCGGGGCCCTACGAGCATAGCTTCAGCAATCAGCACTGCACAACGACGACGGGGACATTACCTAGGCATTTTCTTGAGGTGTCGGTCGAGGCGGTTGAGGAGCCTAAGGCGAGCCTTGCGTGGTGAAACTGGGTGGGTTAGCGGACAAACGCACACAAACAACTGTGGGTTGGCGCCCAGCCACAACTGTGCAGTACCATTCTCAGCCACCCGGAGTTAGCCGGATCCATCCTTGCCCGCCTTTACTGTATACTCGCCATCCGCACCGACGCCGACACTGTCAGTATCGCCCTGCTCGTCCTTTTCGTCGGTCCTCAGCTCATCTATCCTCCGTTTCAGTCCTCAAGATGCCTCACTCCTACGGTTACCGCGCGCGTACGCGCGACATGTTCAAGCGGGGGTTCAAAGGTACGATTCCTTGTAATCCGGGCTGGAGAGAATAACCGAATGGAGATCCCACTCGCAGAGCATGGCCCGATCAAGCTCTCAACCTACCTCATCCCCTACCGCGTAGGAGACATCGTTGACATCAAGGCCAACGCTGCCCAGCACAAGGGTATGCCTCACAAGTTCTACCACGGGTGCGTTCATGTGGTTAACTCGGCGAGGAGACGTCGTTTGACTTTATCTCTTAAAGCCGGACCGGCATTGTCTACAACGTCACCCCGAGTGCTGTTGGCGTCATCGTTAACAAGGTGGTCGGCAACCGTTACATTGAGAAGAGGGTCAACCTCCGCATTGAACACGTCAGGCACTCAAAATGCAGGCAGGAGTTCTTGGACCGTGTCAAGCGGAATCACGATGCGCATGTAGCGGCACGGGAAAAGGGTGGTACGTACTATTGTGGCCTGCATTTGACTTCAAATATCTTAGGTCTCTTTTACACGCAGAGCGAGTACAACTCAAGCGGATTCCCGTCCTCCCCCGCGAGGCTCACACTGTCTCCACGGAGGGCAACGTACCTCAGACCATCACCCCCGTCCCTTACGAGACTACGATCTAAAATGACACTGTACCCCTTCGTCCGTCCCCACAGGTTTATGCTTTCGTTTATTTTTACTATGCACATGAGCGGTACGAGCATAATATGATGCATGGCTGTACAAATATGAGTACCGCTTGATGAGGTTCTGTATAGTTGGAAGGGTATGTCAAGTCTCAACACTTACACGAACTTGTGAGTGTAGGGTCTGCGGAGGAGTCTAAACGTTGCTCGTTGAGAGCTGCATGCTACTTGGTTGCAAACCGACGTTGATTGCTTTCGGATACGGGCGCTTGCTTGGGAGACAACCTGATTCTGTACTAGCGTGACTGTGTGCATGTACGACCTTGTACGACTACCTTTACTAAGGCTAGTATTTCGACACAATGCCATCCAGAAGACATCGCGCAGAGTCGAGAGGACGCTCTGAATCCCGCTCTCGCTCTCGCTCTCATGCACGTTCGCGTTCACGTTCTCCACGCCGTGTCCGCCTGCCACACAGTGCAGCTCCAATATCCGAGTCTGACTACTTCCTCAAGAGCGACGAATTCAGAGTATGGTTGAAAGACGAGAAGCGAAGGGTATGTTCTTTTATGTTCTCCTTCCTGTGGGGCACGAGGTAAATCTAACCATGCGCGGAAGTATTTGGATGAATTGTCCAGCGACAAATCGCGCAAGTAAGTAGTTCAACCTCTGGTGTCATTGTCAACTGAAAGCCCAAACAGATACTTTCGTAAATTCGTGAAGGTATGAAGAGTGTCCACCTCGGAGCTACACGACGACTAATGGACTACATAGGCTTGGAATGGCGGAAAACTACCCTGTACGTGTCTTCCCATTGATTCATATCATAGCAATTGACCATAATACCAGCCTCTCTGTACGAAGGAGTGACCTCCCAACCTGCCAGTAGCCAAACGGCATACAAATGGTCATTCGCCTCCAAAACCTCAAAGGCTGACGAAGCAGCTCTTCGTGCAGCTCGCGACGAAGTAGGTTCCGCCACATACAACCGACCCTCACAGTACGAAGCAGGTCCCTCTACCTCGGGCAGTGGTCGTCGTCAAGGCCCCACACTACCTTCTCAATCTGACTTGACTCTGGCACGGGAATTTGCTGAAGAGGAGCGAAGAGCCGAGATGGAATACAGGCGGAAGCGAGGACGCAAAGAGGGCAAAGAAAGGTTGGAAGAGGTTGTTGGACCGAAAGAAGTTGGTCGAGAGGGAATGCTAGAGAAGAAGCGGGCTCAGAGAGAGGCAAACAGGGCCTACAGGGAGAAAGGCGACGATGGATTCGAAGCTGATGAGTCTTTCCTCTTGGGTGGTGGCGATAGCTTCAAAGATCAGTGCGTATCACTCTAATGTGGGTCTGTCCTGCGATACTTACCACCTGAAAGCAGCCTCGCCAGAAGAGAAGCCGCACGGAAGCGCTATGAAGAGAAGAGATTTGGTGCGAAGGAGGAGAGAGTGTCGGCAGTTAGAGAACGAGCCGATGCCATCCGACAGAAGGACAAGGCGACAATGGATATGTTCATGCAAATGGCAAAGGAAAGGTTCGGTTGAATGTAGCAGATTGTCCCCGACCATTTGCGAAAGTTTGGTTTCCGCGCTATTGAACGTATGGATAGTAACACTCAACACGTGACCATTGCAGTCTTCAGACTTCAGTACAACTCCGTTATGTCTCGTATCACACGAAGGCGTGTACGAGGCCAGATATTTACATAGATATCAGTGGGCACACTGCATTGTACTGAGATACATAGGATATACGCTTGTCCATTGCACACGAACCTACGACCATGCACGATCCTCGAGGTCAATGAATTCAGGCTAAGTAGGTAACGCTCCGTCAGTGAATTGATCACCTCCCGAGGGCCGAGATCCTTACGTTGAGCCCGCGAGGGGAGGGATTTTTAGTTTTCGTCCTTCGGCTCATGAAACCGGACAGCATTTTGCGCGTCGAGTTGACTTTGCCTGGTTCGTTGGTATGCATAGCCCATGCGCGGTCATCGATATCAATCATCTGTTTACAATGGACATAGATCTTAGCAGGAGGATAGACATGTCATCAGTTCATCACAACGGACCTCAGCATTGTCATTGTCAATCTTGGACACCTGGCGGCATGACCGGCGGTATTTTGGGAGGGAAATGCCGCCTGCCTGTGTCTTCTTGCGAAGCCATGCGGAGTTATCGTCGGTCAGCAGACGTGAACCATTGTCTACCGCATCCTCTTCCTGCTGAAGGTGAGATTGAGCATTGATAACATGGGGTGACGAGCAGAAGTATACCTCTAACGGGCCTTCTGAGTATGATTCGGTAGGGTAGGGATCAATGACGAAGTCAACGAGAGTACTGCATTCCGAATACAGACTTGATGGAGCAATAGAGACATCATCTCGAGCGTAGCAGGGCTAATGACCACATGTTAGCAAGGAGATCTGGATTGAACAACGACGATAACGGACAGAACGGTATGGGCTCTGTACGACATCGTGTAGAGCCCGAAGTTGGTCCTTGCTAGTACCAGGGTTGACTGCCTGTCATGGAGAAACATTCAGCATATTGAAGAGAGGCAGGCTGTATCGAGCAAGCTCACCATCGCGATAGGGACTCGAGGTCGACGTTCGGATAATACTCTGGTTGAGTTTCGGGTGGTAAGCGGGTGCTAGATAGCACTGAGGACTCCACCCCCAGAACTCATATACAGATCCTGGGCTGTCGTACGGCCCGAACCCTGACAAGTTACCCCTGCGATGACTACAATGCAAGTGCACAGAATGAATCATTCGTCAATGACATAGCATCCCAGAATACTGTTGCATGCGAATCATTGAGCAGGTGGTAGGCAGTTGCAATTGGCACATAGACCTAGTTCGAACATGTTGGTCGGTAGACTCGCGCCGTTTCGAAGTACGTGCCGCCGGCATTCAGGGAAATAGCTAGGGGGAATATCGTCATCATCTCGCTAAAAATTGCTTGAATACTCACCCATGTCCATGGAGCCGCGATGTTTAACCTTCTCTCTTGCCAGGAGCGGAGAAACCTGTCATTCGGGTGAGACCCATGACAATGGATGTATAGCATTCTATCCTGATTGCAATAGCCCCATGACCGAGGCCAGGGTACCGGCGCGACGTCGTATCTGTTCATCGACACAGAGAAACTGAGCAGGATAGATGTATAGAAGCAAGACAGAGTCTTCCCGAGGTTTGATCCGGCAGGCACCTACCTACGATATGTGGGATGAATAGTCCCTATAAAGGTGGACAGGACTCCAGGCTAGTTAACTTTCGCCCTGGCATCTACATCAGCCTCAGCGACAGCTACCAGCGGCGACAGAATGGATCCTCTCACCCAAAAATGCGTCACAAGCCACGGATTTTGCTGTTGCCAAAATCTTCTTGTTGGGCTTGCCAATGGGCTTCCCTATGGCTAGCGCCGCCTGTGATAACGTCGCAACTCGGACTTTTCTAGGAGCAACGGCTCGGCCTGCTATTCATTATAAAACTGGCATGGCAGGGTTGAAGATACAGATCAGCCTGGGTCATTTCTCGGATGCTCCACGTAGGCCGACGACGGCATCGGGTTGTTGCAACGGCGATGTCTTGACGGTATCCAACTTTGAATTGTCGGCGAATCCGGTTGAACAAAGGTACTCAGCTGTTCAATATTCCATCATGTACATACCCAACCAAATAGATAACTCTGCCTCGCAAATCAATCGGAAGGCGGCCAAGCTCACAATGCCAAGACAAGGATGTATTCACTTCTGGAATAGCTGGTGCCGAGTTCAGATAAGAGCAACCACAGGGTTCAGGAAGTGCATGCTCACCAGATTACAATACAGAGCAGAATGTCGTGGCAAAGAATTAGATAGTGATACAATAAGGAGAATCAGCTTTGGTCCATCACATCGTCGCCATTGTCTCCGACTTCCTCGAATACAAGAGAACCCTGCTGTTCCTTGAGCCATTGTACGCTTCTCTTCTCATCCATGAAGTAGGAGTATGCCCGGCGAAGGTCCTCGACATCGACTTTGTCCGATTTTCGCTTACGCGCCAGAACTTGAGCCGTCGAGATGAGATTGAGTGCATACCGAAGAGTGGTTTGCATTCCCATCGAAGTCAACACGGTCAGTGCGTCAGGGGAAAGTGCAACATCCTCCTCTTCACACCTAATACAAAGGCGGAATGAATGGGGTTAAACCACTAATATATTCGGAGCCTTTCGGTGGGACATACCGAATCTTGATGATCTCTTGTACCTCATCCTCACTGTAAGGTTTTGTGCTGACAATGAGGACCCGGTCCAGCAAATCTACTGGCAAGCCATGTGGACTGCGGAACTTCGTCCCTCGGATTCTGGCCATCCCACGGTTCGACGCCATGATTACCAGCGGTGCGAGTTCGTTCTCGAGAGCGCGATTGAGGAAGGAGAAGCATTCAATATCTAGCATGTGTACTTCATCGATAAACAGCACCTGCATTCCACAAGGTCATCATTTTCTCTGAGAAGGGAACGGATAAAGGTACTCACGCCTGGGATTATTTCTGCCTTTCCTTCCTCCCTCCACTCGGCTACCTTTGTATTGATTTGATTTCTCAATTCTGGCTTGATCTCGCCAGTGTCACCTGCGAACAAGGCGAGGAAACCCTGCGTCCTACTATTGATGACGTCGATTTCATGCAATGATACCGTGTGCACAACTTCCTTGCGCTTCTGGATCTCGCCCTCTGGGCATTGAACAAACTTGGTCTAGCGAAGTACGGGTGTGAATACCAATTCGGGAATAGTACACAAAGTGAATATGCTCACATCGGCACCCATGGCATCGTAATCTCTTGACCGGGCAAATGACCGTCCGAGTTTTGTGACTTTGCCAGAGGTTTTGTCGATTGAGATGACATCACCGGCAGTAACCTTTTCTTTCGCCAATGCATCAATCATTTTGTTGCCGAGGTCATAGATAGTCTCCATGTCAGTTGTCTTGATAGTCAACTTCCCGGTTTTTGTGGCCTGACAGAGCGCGGTTCATGAGGGAAAGACCAAAATTGAGGACACCAGCACACTTACGCCTGTAAGACTACGGTCAATCTGTAGTTCAACCACTTCTCCCTCAATGATCTCTGTCTCTTCCTTGATTCGAACACCAATACTCCGCCTGAAGGCTTGCGTAAGAGCCTCCGTTTTTGACATGGACAAAGAAAAGACCTCGCTTGCGGCAATCATGGTGAAAGGGACGTCGGGCCCAAGGGTTTGCGCCATGCCTATAGTATTATAAGAGCGGGTTCAATAGATATATGACAAGGTACTACGTGCCTAAGGCGATCGCGGTCTTTCCAGTAGACGGGGGACCGGCGAACAACATTGCTCTGCCTGCTATCCGTCCTTCCTGGACCATTTTGAGGATCATGCCAGCTGCTTTGCGAGCTTTGGCTTGGCCGACCATACCCTGCGAGTTTGCACGAGGCTCTAGCCGTTCGTCCAAGCCAAGGCCATGAATATGAGAATGTGCTCCTGTGGAATGTGGCGTCTTCAGTACGCGAACAAGTGTAGGTGAGTTCTGCATACCTATCCGCTCCATCTTGGTGATGTCGCGAAGCTCGGACGTTCCAGCTGTGATTTGGGTAGCCTATACATGTCCAAGGCCAGTTCAGCACTGTTTCTGAGCAATTCACAGAGAACGGAGCGTACCATGGTCGTTGTGAATAAACTTGGGACGCGTCTGTTTGTTTCGAGCAAACAGACGAAGGACTTGGTTTGGCGCTTGTCTGCAACGTCTGCCACTAACCTGTGCCAGAAAGTTGAGGACTACAGCGGAGAGGGTCCTCATCATCCACTTGCCCTCATGTTCGCCGGTCGATGCAGGGCTAACCTGCTCCGGTCGTGTCTTTTTAATGGCTTATCCTCGTCAACGTCCCCCGCCTCATCTGTCATTCGCGCCCAAAACTTTGCACGAAAATATGCTACCGAAGCATCCGTCTCCCAAGCCCCCGTCGAAGTCAATGCCGCTCTTGCTAGGACAGAGACCCTCTTCAAGACATACAAACCGATCACCCCCGGTATTCGTCATCTGAAGAGACCGCTAAACCCCCATCTCTTTCCTGGTCGACCCCTCCGACAACTGACGGTGCCTCTTCGACGAAAAGGTGGACGTAATGGTCATGGGCGTATCACGATTCGTTTCCGTGGTGGAGGTCACAAACAGCGCATACGTCTTGTTGACTTCATGCGTACAGAGCCAGGTCCTCACGACGTCATTCGTATCGAGTACGACCCCGGTCGTTCCGCTCATATTGCGCTTCTGAAGAATCGCGACCCCCAGGCGACTGGGAGGAAGTTGTGGAGTTATATCCTAGCTCCCGAAGGTCTGAGAGCGGGGGATGTAGTAGAGAGCTTTAGGCAGGGCATTCCGGATGGTCTCGTGCCCGGTTTCGTGGATTCGAAGAATATCCGAGGGAAAGCACTTGTAGCCGCAGAAACCGAGGGCCAAGTGCAAACGACATCCACCGCGTCGCTTGCTCTTGGTTTGCTTCGTACTCGTACCATCAAAACCGGCAATGTTCTTCCCCTCCGACTCATCCCTCCTGGCACCATCATACATAATATTGCACTTCACCCCGAAGGCCGTGCCATTCTCGTTCGCTCCGCTGGTACCTTCGCCCAGATTGTTGCCCACGAAGATTCTGGGCGTTACAGCCAGGTGCGCCTCCAAAGCGGAGAAGTGCGCAAGGTCCTTCAGGACTGTGTTGCCACCATCGGCAAGGTCAGCAACCCGCTTTGGAAGAACCGAAACCTGGGTAAAGCTGGGAGAAGCCGATGGCTTGGACGACGTCCACACGTTCGTGGTATGGCCATGAATAGGTCAGTGTCTGTCTCAGTCGCTCGAATATCTTACTTCATGCTTCTTGCAGGTGTGATCACCCTCATGGAGGTGGTCGTGGAAAGTCCAAGGGTAACAAGCAACCACGATCTGTGTGGGGCTGGTTGACCAAGGGCAAGCGTACTCGCAAGCCTGGACCGAAAGGTCCCAAGAACAGTAACAAGATGGTCATTCGAGAACGACCGCGCGGAAAGGAGAAGCGGGGTGCTGTCAATTGATCGCCTTGGTGGCGAGTTGCTTTATGATACATGGATTGTTATAATGCATACACCGAGTTGTGATCACCTCTCAGTCGTGCGCACATCTTATATCCACTGTCACCGGCAACCTTGGTGTTGTTGTTCAGGGACGGGCCGATGAGCCTGGTCCGATGCACTCAGTCAACTGAGACATTGAGGATTGATCAATGGTACCTACCATGAATCGTGCGCGACCACTGGGTTACTCTTCATCGGCGTTCTCATCCTCGTCTTCTTCCTCATCATCCTGCTTGGCCTTTGGTTCTTTCGAGGCTTCCTTCGTACTGACCGCATCCCTCCACGCCGTCAACTCCTCCCCGAGCACAGTCTTTGCTTGCGCCACCGATGCGCGTAGGCTGTCATAGAAAGCCCCGTAGTTTGAGGTATCGTCAACGGAAACAGGAAACTCGTGCGTTTTGACCGGTGCGAGACCCGTGGACTCCGTTTGGACATCCGACGGAGGATGAAGTTCATATGAGACTTGCACTGTGCGAGACATCAGTAGATTGTTATGCGAGTTTGTTGCTTGTGCAACGAGACAACTGAAGTACTGGTGCTCTGAAGCAGTAAACCTGGACCAGGGCCAAGCTGCAAGCTTCAAAGCTTCAAGGATCGATCTTACAATCACGTGCAAGGGCTTCCACCTCAACGTTCAACTACGGCTATCTCCGGATGAGATTTCGTTCTGCAGCTGCTGCTCAACGCCAGAGAAAATATTTCTCGCCGACTGACTGAACCTGCCTTCTTCCCAACAACGCCTATCTCTCTCCAGCCAAGATGCCTGTTCTTGTACACTAGCAGTCAAGGGTTTCTGCCGTGCCCTTGACTGCTCCGCTGCCTCTCTTATAGACTCGCAATAGACATAGACGAATAGACGTTAGACCACACCTCTTGGAATCCATACCTCCTGGACCTTGCATTTTATCGACTCCTAATCCCACTGAACATCGTCCATTACAGGTCGCTTATACAATACAGATAGAGATGGGTACTACCCATTTGACAATTCCCAGGCCGCTTGCACCCACCGCGAGCCTTCCGCCTCTTCGTACGCTCTCCTCCTGCTCCGCTTCCCAAGTCCGCGTGGCCCTGCAGAACCTGCGCGCTCTGTACCTCGCATACGATGCGCCAACTAAACCTACTATTAGCCCCGTCGTGCCCCTCCGAAAACTCCCCAAGCACAGTGTACATGACACCTCCGTGCCAGACTCCGGATATGCTTCCGAAGACGAGGACGAAGATGTAGGATATTCCAGTTCTCCCGACGAGGATGACAGCGTCCTCCGCGCAGACACTTTTGAACGCGAGTTTGCCATGCGCTGGCTGACCGGGTTCGCAGCACGAGCAGACACGTGGGTAGAGGCCGTAGACGACGAAAGCGAGCAGGAAATACGCGCTTCCCTCGTGGACGAGGCCGCTTCGCTATTGTCTTCCTTCGCTGGGGAGGACGAGGAGGAGCCCCTCACTCGCACATTCTCCTTTGCGACATCTGATGCCGGAAGAACTGTCCACGTCGAGCTTAATGATGCCCCCTTGCTAAGTGGAGACCACACCTCCGTCGGCTTGCAGAGCTGGGCCAGCTCCATCATCTTCGCGGAACGCCTATGCGCAGCCCCCGAAAGGTTCAGACTCGGATTGTCAGACCCCCATCTTGACAGAATCCTAGAGTTGGGGGCCGGCACTGGGTTGCTGAGCATCGCAGTCGCGAAACTGTGCGGAGATTACCCTCGACCGCCTACCATTGTCGCAACGGACTACCACCCTTCCGTCCTATCCAACTTACGATCCAATATCTCCAATAACTTCCGCTCATGCCCCAACGCCGTTGACGTATATCCTTTGGATTGGCAATATCCCTCCTACGATGCGCCCTTCGACAAACCTTTCGACATGATCCTTGCTGCAGACGTAATATATCAAACCGAGCACGCTCGTTGGATAAAGGGCTGTGTGGAGCGACTCCTTCGTCGTCCATCGCCGGACGGTACGCTGGCAGGCGGGGTCTTCTGGCTCATCATTCCTGTGCGGTCGACAGGAAGGCACGAGGGGATGAGTGGTACGGTAGAGCAAGTCTTCCCTTTCGCTACGGAAGACTCGGCAGGGCAACTGTCCGATGGTGTGGAACTCGCAATCCTGCGGAAGGATATCATTGGTCGGTTGGAGGGTGTAGGAAGGGCTGATGAGAGTGCTTATGTGTTGTTCGAGATTGGTTGGGTTCCGGTCGAACACGCATGATATGACATCCTGGTTCGTACCTGATGTAATTTGTAAAAGCGGTGGAATGCGTCGTTGTCAACTCAGTTTCCAGCTTGTATGACAAAGAACGAAGACGCTTTGGTTAGAATCTCGATCGCATTCATCCGCTACAACGCTATGGTATAATTCACACCTAATCCGATCTATCGTCTAAAACTTTCTGCTGACATGACTCTTGCTGGTGGGAAGTTCATCGGGGCCCGAACCCCAGAGAAAATGGTTCGGGGATGTATGATATGCCCGTAGGCCGTTGCAAAAGCTAAACAGCCCATGCAGCTATTGCGATACTTACCCAGTGTCTGACAACGATCCCCTCGGGCTTACCACAATTTTGCTAAGCCTGCCAAACCTTTGCGTCTATAACAGAGGTCAGACTAAACTATCCTACTGCAATCACAGAGGCTTGCACCGAGATGTCAATTAACGCAATCGTCCTTGTGAGTGGTCATTGTCAGCTCTGGTTATACGCAACCGTGGCCAAGCTGTTTTCACAGGTTACGGGTGTCTCAGGACTTCTAGGCGGGCACATCGCTCACGAGCTCCTTCGAGCTCCTTCAGAAGGGCTATCGCGTCAGAGCGTACGTTCGAATTTCCCACCTACCGCCACGGCGTAACTGAAGTTGAATGGATGGTAGCGCATCCCGTTCGGGCAAGGCGACTGTTTTGGAGGATGCATACGCTCACTATCAAACCAGGTTTGAAGTCGTTGTTGTAGATGACCTCGTTCACGGGGATTTTACCGAGACTCTGAAAGGTATAAGCGGTCTTACAGCTGCGAGACTGCTTACTGGTTTGATCCTTGAATAGGTGTAGATGCTGTAATCCATGCTGCTGCCCCCTTACCAGCCCGCATCACCTCGGCTGGGGAGGCTCTATCGGTATGCTTCACTGACCATCCAGGTGATCATAGCTGGTGCTTATTGTCTTTCTAGGCCATCATTGACGGGACCTTGAATGTGTTCCAGCAGGCAGAGGAAGCGGGTATCACAAATTTCTCTTACACAAGTAGTTCTGCCGCCCTCAACCTCTCAGATCCACCTCCTTTGACCGTCAGACTAATAGTCGACACCTTACCAGCCTGGAATCCTGTCATGATGGAGGAAGCCTTGAAGAGCGTACGACATGAGAACCTTTCTTACCTGATGCTTCCGGACTTTAACATGCATAATAGACAGAGCCCTTCGCAATCTACAGAGCAGGAAAGGCCCTTGCCGAACGCGCAGTCTGGAATTTCGTTGACAAGCATCCTCACGTCGAAATGACCACGGGTAAGCTTGAATGCAAGTTGTCATGTCAAGCACACTGAAAAATGCGCACACAGTCAACCCGCCTTTCTTCTACGGCCCATTCGCCCCTGTTGAATATCGACGCGAGCCTCATTGCCCTGAGCACAAACACATTCATCTACGATCTGCTCCGTCCCGACGGCCCAGCTCCACCGCACTCGACGAACATCGATGTCAGGGATGTCGCCAGAGGTTTGGTGAATTCTCTGACTGCACCTCCAACTTCCCAAGTAGGACGCAAGCGAATCCTGAGGCCTGATGAGCGACAGGCCCTTCAGCGGCAGGGAGGCTGTAGAATATATCGCTGAAGTTAGACCCAAGCTCAAAGACCGCTTGTCTAAGGTCGCCCTCCAAGATATCGCTCCGGCGACGACTGTTTACGACACGACACGAGCCAGGGAAGTATTGAACTTGCAGCTGGGGCAATGGAAAGACTATGTTTTGGCAGCGGTGGATGATCTCATTCGCTTGGAGCGAGAATGGAAAGCGAAGGGTTTGACCCCTAAATAATTTGTGTCCTCCTTCCACACATAGACAGCACATAGACCAGCAAGCAATTGGTTCGAATCACGAATCAACAATGTCAACGTACCTGCTCAGTCTCGCGTTCCAAGATACCAATATCAATGCTTGTGAGGTTCATGAATCCGTCAGACTTGAAACAGCTGTATGCGCGCGCGGCCATAGTAGAATACATGTTCATCGTACGTCACGGCTTCTGGTATGTACTATTACAGAGAAACGAGACTTGGAAAGCAAGAACGACTTGTAGATCTAGTAAAAGTCCTTCCAATGAATGAGAGAGTCCCGGATGCAATGAGGATAGGATACAAATAAGTTACGGCGGACCGCCGGCCCCGCATTGGGGGAGTAGCGCCGCTTCCTTCAGACGACTCACCTTCACCATTTCCTATCGACCACCACCACCGCCAAGGTTACACAAGATGAATGCAGCCTTCATCGTCTCCTCGTCTGGTGTGTTGTCAGGAGGGGTCTCATCACGGCACTGTTCGAGTGGGAGCACGCTACTCTCACGAGACTGGGAACCATGACGCAGACGCACGAAGTCTTCCATCGGACTGCTGGAAGGCGTGAGGGCTTCGTCCGGTTCCGTATCATCTTCTGTGTCTCCGCCTAAAACGGAGCCCGGAAGTGACACCTCGTCTTGTCTGCTATCACTCGCTTGCTTGAATGCTTGAGACGAGCGCGATGGTGCAACATGCTCAGGACCGTGTAGCCCGTCTTGGAACGCATCCTCTGAATGGCCTTTCCCCTGAACGTGCCTTCGATGCGCGTTCTCGCATGCCCATTCAAGAGTCACCTGCCTCCTAAGATTCCTGCCTTTGCGGAAGTCCAGGCAAGTCCTATCTTCTTCTGCTGGATCAGGTGGACTGGAAGGCATCTGCTCGAGCAGAGTCCTGAGTCGCTTGGTGGGGGTATGTGGTAATGTGGTTACTGGTGGCATAGATTGTGTCCTGGGGCGAGGTGGCGGTTGTGGCAATTCTCGACGTTCCGCACGTTTCGCGATGACATCTAAAGAGGGTTGTCGACACAATGTGCTAGGTGGATAGGGCTGGGTTCTGTGTTGCGAGGATTGAGTCGTGCGATGACGGCGTGGTATCTTGCTACTCCCAGAAGCCATGCCGCAACATTCCAGCGGGTTCAATGTGTGCGATGTTGAGAGCAGGGATGGTGAAGAAAGGGTAGCTTCGGCCTCGGATTCGGCCTCGAGTGCGGTTGCACGGCGTTGGGCTTGCCGTTTGTTCTGGAACCACACAGTAACTGAACGTAGCTCCCTAATATTTGGTCAGTCCCCGATACGTGCAATGGTCAAAATGAGAACATACAAATCAGCTCGTCTGGCTATTGCTTCTCTCTGGTCTCGCCTGGGATGGGAACACTGCTGGTACACACTCTCGAGAAGAGCGATCTGTTCGGGATTGAACCTCCTCCGAGTTCGTTTCTTCGGGTTGTCAAAGATGGGCCCGGGGAAGAGAGGTGCTGAGCCGGCCTCGGAGCTCAGAATGCTGTCTTCAGAGGAGATACTGGACGCGGATGATGTGCGAGTGAGCGATAGAGGCACGAAAGGCTGCATTTTGTAGGTCTACGGCCTTTGTGAATATTCGAGGTGTTCTCCGAAAGGGAGCAGAGCGGAGGACCACGACGCGAGTATTTATACTCTCACCCGAAGGCGCGTCAACGCGACGCGCGACTCTTCACTGATGGGTTAACAACGCGACACCGCGTTTAGCACGTGCCCCGCGCGTCGCGCGTCGCGTTCGATCGTTCGACACTGGGTAAGTCTGGGGAA